>KK120052.1:246457-356491 GCA_000611955.2 Stegodyphus mimosarum | reverse complement strand
TTGGGGGGCTATTCTTTGCTTGGTACTCCTAGATTGAAACTCTGGGGCTGCCTTTCGTTTGGTCGATCTTCTTTCCTCCAGAAACACCTTGTTGGGACGAATGGTGGGTGGCGCTTTCCGTTTGTGCTGAATTCTCTCCCTCTCCTTGCACTCGTAGGCTCCTTCGTTGTGGATTGGCACCTTCCGCGGCTCGCTTCTCGTTATTCTGTTCCCTCCGTAATGGTGGAGCTTTCATAGTGTTTTCATTTGGACGTTCCTTCCTCAGACGCTTTGGTCTCTGAGACTGTTGCTTAGAGTTTTTTCGTTTTTCTTTCTGGGGTGGTCTTTTCTTCGGCTGCGGCTTCCTCTCTTCTGCTAACCTCCTTTCCAACTGGGTTCTCTTGTTGTTGAGGGACCCGGTTGGGACTCCTGAATCTTAGAAAAATTCTGTGAGGCTGGACCCTGGAAAAATTCTTTTAAGGTATTATTATTAGCTCTTCTATAATAATGTTTGATTTGGTCGAAATTCGCCACACTCTCTTCGCCCTTCTCATTCTTTAAATATGCACGGCATTCAACTATTCTTGTAATTTCAAAAGGGCCATGCCATCTTGGGCAAAATTTTGCGACCGAATCTTTTGCTGCGCATGAAAGTGCATGGGCCTGTTTCAACACCTCCTCCCCCACTTTATATTCTACGGTTCTTCTTTTTGAATCGTAGTAAATCTTTTGTTTCTTTTGCGCTTCCCGGGAGCACTTTTCTGCCTCCTTCAACATTTTTTCTATTTCACCCATTTGAAATTCCGGCGCTCTATCTTTCACATAAAATAATTTATCTAAGGGGGTCATTATCTTCCTGCCCAAAAACAATTCGGCGGGGGATTTCTTCGTTGTCTCGTGCTTAGCCGTTCTGAGGGCGAATGCAAATTCTTCGACGCAGTCATCCCAGTTAGAATGGTGCTTTTGCACATAATTTCTAATCAATTTTACAATATTCTTATTTACCCGTTCCGCTATATTTGATTGTGGGCGGTAGGGTACCATTTTCATATGCTTAATGCCCAACTTGTCACACATCATTTTAAATGTACTGCTTACAAACTGGGGACCATTATCGCTAATCACCCTCGCTGGACATCCATATCTTAAAATATATTTGTTCAAAAACGAATCTGCAACGACTTTTGCTGAAGCCCGCTTAAGTGGTATCAACTCAACCCATTTACTGAAATGATCCACAATGACTAATAAAAATCGTGCCTTATTTACATGACTCCTGGGGTAGGGGCCTAAGAGGTCAATACCAATTATTTCATTGGGGAACCTAGACTCAATACTAGTTAATAACCCGGCCGGGCGGAAATTTACGTCATTATTTATCTGACACGTGTGACAAGTCTGGCAGTAATTTTTAACTATCTTTTGTAATTGCGGAAAATATACCGCCTCGCGTACGCGTTGTATTGTTTTTCTAATTCCAAAATGGCCCGAGACAGGCGAATCGTGGAGCTCTTGCAAGATACTTAAAATTAATTTGGCCGGGATGACTGGTCTGTATTCACTATTTTGATTCGTAACTTTAGTATAAAATAAGAGACCATCAATGATTTCATAGTTCTGTGCTCTGCTTCGTATTGCATTAATGTCTATATGCTGGAAGTTATCTGGGTCTTTTAAATAATTATAAATATTTCCGAATTCGGGATCCCTAGCAATTTCTTCTATTACAGTCTCTCGAGAGTCAATGACCTTTGCCTGAAGCATCGCTATTTTTACTTTCTCGCCGTTCTCGTCTAACTTTATTCTAGATAATGCGTCGGCCACTACATTGTCTTTTCCCGGTGTGTGTTTGATAATGAGATTAAATTCTTGCAACTTTAGGGTCCACCGAATTAAGCGTGGCGAAAGATTCTTTCCTGAAAATAATCTGGTAACTGCCGCATGATCTGAATATACTGTTACGGGAGAACTCCCAAAATATACACAAAATTTTTGAACAGCTGCGAGCACTGCTAAAGTTTCACGCTCCGTTGCCGAATAATTTCTTTGCGTATCATTCAATGTACGACTAAAAAAGGCAATCGCTTTTCTATTTTGTGTTAACACGGCTCCGATTGCGTAATCTGATGCGTCTGCATAAATTTCTAGACCCTTGTCTTTCTCTGGGAACTTTAGAACCGGTGCATTAATTAAAGATTCTTTTAACTTCTCAAACGCGGCGTTTGCTTCTGAAGACCACGCAAAACGAACTCTTTTCCTTCTCAACTTTAACAATGGTTCAGCAATTTCTGCGAAATTTTTAATAAAAATTCTATAATATGAGCACATACCCAAGAAAGTCGCTAACTTTTTGGCTGTATTCGGAATTGGGTAATTTTTCACTGCTATAACTTTAGATTTATCTGTTTCGATCCCCCTTTGAGAAATTTTGTACCCTAAATATTTGAGTTCTTTTGCCGCGAATTTACATTTCTTAATGTTCACTTTAAGTCCTGCATCTTTCAAAAGAGTAAAGACTTCTCGAAGGTCTTTAATATGTTCTTCCAGCGATTCTGAAGTAACAATTATATCGTCAAGATAAATAAATGTACTTTTTCCTATTACCGGCCTTAAAATTTTGTCCATGCACCTCTGAAACGTGGCCGGGGCTCCCGACAATCCAAAAGGCATACGCAAAAAGCCATATGTACCGTATTTTGTTATGAATGCTGTTTTGTGAACATCTTCCGGCTTTATGCTTATCTGAAAATATCCGGATGTCAAATCTAGGGTGGTTATGTATTTTGTCGATTTAATACTTCTTAGAATTTCATCAATTACCGGAAGTGGGTAAGTTGGAAATTTTGTTATACTATTAAGCTTTCTGTAGTCAATAGCGAACCTGTACCTTAATGGATCAGTTAACGGCAAATCATTATTTTTCTTACATAAAACAACCGGACTCGCATATGCACTAGAAATAGGAGTTATTATTTTGTTTCTTAACATTTCATCAATATGGTATTTTATTATTTCCTCCTTAACTTTGTCGTACTTGTAAGGACGCTGACGTATAGGTTCATCCGTAGTTAATTTAATTTCGTGTGCTACGATCTGGGTGAATCCTGGAATATCATCAAATAAATCAGCGAAATTACTTACCAACTCCCGAAACTTGTCCTGTTCTTCGGGCGTTAGATGGCTTAAATCCACTTCAGGGGGAGGTGTTGATTTCTTTTTAACTGGGTCCATGGTTACTTGCAAGGTGGAGTTTTCAAAATCGATTTTCGCATCCACAGCTGCAAAGAAATCTGTTCCTAAAATAACCGATGCTTGGAGGTTCTTCACTACAAGAAACATAATTTTTTTTTGTTCTTCGCCGATTTTGATGTACAGCTCGATTTTTCCCATGCATTGACACGTTTTTCCTTGGGCTGCTACCACCTTCATTCCTTCCACGCTATGCAGACGATATCTACGAAAGTGCTTCTTAAAAAATTCTTCTGCCAAACAGCTTCCTTGAGCGCCGGTATCCAACAGAGCTGTAGCGGGTACGTTGTTAATTAGTAACTGCAGTCTCGGTAATTCAATGTTTCTCACCATGACCGTATTTAGCTGTACTTCAGAGGGATTTTTCTTCTCCTCGGAACATTGCACCCCCTTCCCCGCAATATTCCTTAGTAGTTTAAATGCTTTGCGGGTGTTTTCTTCTGTTGCTGGCTTCTGCCTGGGGAGAATGATTTTCTTCCGTAGTTGGAATTATTTTGTTGGCGCTGTACTTGGCGCGGTTGACCGCTCGCATTTTGACTGGTACCAGTAGTTCTCGGCCATCGTCTGTTTCTTCCTTCGGCATTCTGGTTCCCCTGCAGCCGCTGTTCATACGATTGTCTCCGTTGATTTTCGGCCGCTCGCCGGCTCTCGAATTGCACGGCGAGTTCAAACAGCTTGTCCAGCGTCACGGGATTTCTTAGCTCCATGAAATCTTGTATAGATGGTAACAATCTGGGCAGGATTATCTGGATAATCTCCGGGTCCGGCCTCGTGCCATACAATAATTTAAAGACTTGTATTTTTCTCAAAATAAATTCCGATAGTTCGTCCACCCGCTGTTGATACTTGCTAAACAACTCAGCTTCGAGTTTCGCACGGTCTTTAACCACAGGAAACGCTCTCAAAATTGCTAGTTTAAAATTCTCGTACGTGTAAGTCGGCGTTCCTGGTTCTCCCAGCAGACATTTTCCGATGCACTTATACCAGGTCGCTGCTTGGCCCCTCAATGCTCCTGTCGCTAATATGACCTTCTGATGTTCCGGAACTGGATACAGCAAAAAATGCGCTTCTAACTTTTCCAGGAATGTGTTCACAGGTCCTCTGGCATCAAAAACTACTGCCGGCTTCATGGCTGCTCTGATGGTTTCCACTATGAAGCCAAATCCATCAGGCATTGCAGCTGGATTTTGGGATGTAGTAGGCATATTCCAACTTCGTTCCATCCTTTTAATTGTTCGGGCGCCAGTGTAAGGTTTCTCCTTCAATCTCTTGACCTTCTTCGTGAGCATAAACTGTGAAACCTTATGTGGAGGACAGTGAGCAGATCTAGGCTATGTCCTTTAGTGTTGGAGAACTACAAAGTCAGAAGGAGGGTTTAAAAGTGACCCTTTAATTCAAATATTTACAACTCTTCAAATTGAGAGTAAGCCACTACTTGGGCTGAACTAAAATAATATGAAAATAAAGTGTGTTAACAAATTCAATTCCCTAACTTAGCTTAAATAGGACGGCGAGGGAAGCTTAACTCTTAGTGAAATGCAATTATGCGAATTTCACTAGCAAACACTGGTAATTGCAAATGCCTATGAAGGCGAACTTTCAGTAGACAGAGGAAATCTTTGCGCGCACAGCCTGACGGCGATAAATCCAAGGCTCTGTTTTTCCCCTCGTTAACTCCTGCCTTTTAAACTGCTAACAGATATATGCGATTTGCATAAATATCTCACTCGCGCTAAATTCGGGCAGCAACTGAAACTTTGAGAATTCGATAGGAAAGTTCAAACTAAAAATAATTTGGTTAATTAAAATAATGAATGCTACAAACTTACTAGAGAGACCCGTGGCAGTACGTAACTTATCGCCAGTAACGATTCCGAAACTGCGATTGGTGTTACAAGAGGAACGAGCAGCAGTGTCTCAACAGCTCATTAACAACCACATATCCAGCATGCACAAATGATGTAAAACCTGCCTAGCAGTCAGGAGAGATGATATCCCCTATTAAAGACCGGATGTTTCTTGCTGGATACCCATCACAGGGATGTTTCGGCTTTCAGTCGCATTGCGCTCCATGCTACGTTTTCAATAAAGCTTCTTTTTATCCCTCTGCTTTCTCTTTTAGTAAGTGTTGTTTCATTACTCATGTCCTTACGTATTGGGGATCTTACGGTATTAAATGTGTTGATTTGGAAAGCTTTTGTACAAAGTTATATTGAAAAAACCGTCTCGTCCTTAATTTTTGCACACCAGTGTAGATTTCAAATAACTTTAGAACCAGAAATTCATCGGAATTGAGTTGAGGATCACGGTGGTCACTAAACTGCAGAGCTATGGGAAGGGTTTCTCTCTTCTAAGTGCCGTTGCAGCACTTGACGAAGACATGTGACCACGTGTGGAAAGCACCATCTTGCATATATACCTATAATGTCATTAACGACATTGTGCTGCTGCAGTTGTGGAATTACGTAATTATCCAAAATTTTTGCATAGCGAAAATTTAAAATGGAGCACGTTTCACACTTGTGGAAATGACCTAGTGAAGAATTACATACCGAGGCCGAAAGTGCTTGCGCTGTTGCACCACATTCGCTTTAACTTACAGTCTATTTAACTTCGCGCAACAGCGCTGGTTCCACATCATGAGAAGTTTCACCACAGTGAATGCTGGTCTAAGAGTTTAGGTTCCCAATTATGGAAAAATGCGCCGCCTCATCCATCCATCATAATATCTACAGCGGCTACATTCTACCTTCAGCATATCTGATTACGAATGATATTGAAAGATGATTATCTTTTTTACTTCCTTGTACAAAGTAAAAAGGAAGTATTGTAATCACGAAAAATTTCGGGTATCATATTTCAACGAAAATATCTATTTTGACGGCTATCGAAGGCAATTTAACGATGTTTTTGAGTGACATTCGTACTTAAGAACAGAATAAAAATTTCGTTTTCCTCGAAAAAATTATAAAACTGATTTAAAATGGATTCTGAAGAGAATTTTTCATGGCGTCTCCGCGTACGTACGTACGTGTGTATGTGTAAATGTATGTATGTAACTCGCATGACTCAAAAACGAATAGCGTCAGAACGTTGAAATTTTGTATATAGGACTGCTATAATATGTAGATGTGCACTTCCTATTTTTGTTTCAACCGGCCCCACCAACCGACCAAACGTACATAAATTTATGTACATATATATCCAGTCTGTTACTCGGCTCAGTAAGATCAATTGTTTTTATTCTTATATGTTCTTAAATTGTGCATTTTCTGCTTTAAAAATGGTTGAGTCATGTTGTTCTTATTTTCCAGCTAAGGTTATTATGCCTTTAGTAAATCTGCTTACAATATTTGCAGAATTATCAAGAGTTTAAAAGTTGTTTAAGTACGGCTAAACTTAATCATTTTATCATGGCGGACATACTTGTTTACATTTGAAACGTAGGAGAATATTGAATTTGTTGCCAATCTAGAGAAACTAAGCTTCGCAACAACAAAGATAACGCCGTCTTTTATTATTGCTAATTAAATCATGCTTAATCCGTTCTGGAATTTATTCGAAGAAATAGGTTTTTAAGATTTACTTCGTAATTTTTAATATAGATATTTTGAGTTTTTATGTATTTTTGCCTTGTTGCGAAGTGAGAACTTAATTAATTGAATGAGAAATACTGCATCGTCTGTGAAAAACTGTTTCTTTTTTATTTATGTATTTTTGTTTGTTTAATTTCTCTTACACATCGTTTTAGATTTATTATAATATTTGAATAGAACATGTGGCAACGATTAGGTAATTCTCCAGATGATATACATAATTTTTGTGCATTCTGTTGAGTTATAAAATGAATGAGAGTGGCGCTATGGTAAACGAATATAGTGAACTTTAAAGAGTGAAATTTATTCTATTGTGGTTTATGCGCTATAGACGAAGTAGATTTAATTCAATCCAATAAGTTTAAATAAAATGTGCAATGCGTTTAATTTATATTCCGTACAACGAAGCCATGCGGTGTATACAGCAGATTTTTTTTATGAAAGAAACATAATGTTTAAAATTAGGAAACAAAATTCAAATCTTTTTTAACGTAGATATTGAATAGAATTCTAATAGAAGATTTTGGAAAAAAATTGAAAATCTAAGCTGGAATAAGGTTGCTTTTCTTGCCTATTTTAAAGTTTGCGCATATTACCCTATACTTAGTTTGGGGTAGTATACGCAAGCAGTTTTCAATTTATTATTATTAATATTATTATTATTATCTGCTGAATAATTTTCGACGACTTCATTCCGTTAACCCTCAGCAAGATGTGAATGAGTTAGGACTATTTAGTTGAAGAGTTTTGAATGTTTTAAATATAAAGCTTTCGACAACGATGCTCGCAGCATTACTCTCCTTCGCCCAGCTCTGGCACGTAGTATCCAGGCATTAGCTATTTTGCTAACCGAAGTTAAGTCGCGCCATTACAAGTTTTGAGCCAACGCTAGTTTAACCACATTTTTGTAGCTTCGGGCTACGAATCAGTCTTAGACTGCATTCCCCCCCAGGGGGTCGACGTAGAGAAATCAGCGAAGCTACTGGCTAGGATCTGTATCTAGGCAATCTCGGCCAAGGGGTATAAATTACGAACCTAGTGCTTCTGCGAGCTCCGGAGAGGTCCCTTATTGACTGGCCCGGGGTCTGACATGTCTTAACGTGGAGTGGTACTAGTAGCCCGGGGTGGGCGCCGGTCGAGCTGGATTTTGCCCTGGGAGTAGTGACCCCGGGTGCTGGATTTGGCCCAGAGTGTGCTGGGTAATGGGCCTTTGCGACGGGCTCGCCAGAACGACTGGTGGGTAAGAAATCGACGACCAGTGACGCCCCAAATTGGGTGCGTTGCGCCGATACCCCTAAGGTTCCGGGAAATTAGTTGAAACCCAACCCGGTTCTGCGGGGCGGGCGACTTGTAAGTATAATTAAGTTCATGAGGCAAGGAAGCCCTAAATTGTTGTTGCTAGACTGCATTCTCAATTTTCTGATATTTAACACTTGTAATCGTCGGCTGAATGTAATTGTCTGCCCAGCCTTCTGTTAAGCTTTAATGAAAAGGTTTGTTTGAAAGCTTTATAAGGCTCAGACATACTATTACAGACGATGGATCTGGCATGTCTTAGCGTGGAGTGGTACTAGTAGCAGACAGACGGTGGGATAATTCGCTTGACGGTCTCTTAGGGTCTAAAGAAATTAATATTAGTACTGCGCAAGTAAGAACCCTATAAAATAACGTGGATTGAATACTTTGTTATAAATGTTCTTGTACTTGTTATAATTAAACAATTATTATTTATATTTCAATAAGATTTAAGCAGTTAATTAAAATTCAGTTATTGGTAGGTTTGCTCTTCATTAGAGTGGTTAAATTCTGTAACAGCTTAAGCCTTATATTTTACCACAAGAAAAACGAGAATTAAGACTTTGAGACATACGCTATTAGTTTTCATATTCGTTATTAACGTTCTCCACTTAAGAGTTCTGCTAAAACCAATAATGTGAACAACAGTTTAAGCTTAAATCTTCATCAGCCTATATAAATTATAGACTTTTAATTATAATTTTACTTTTCTAAACTTCCCGATTTGTGGAAATTAATTTTAAACTGCATTATGTTTTTTGTCTATCAAGAAAAACAGTTTAATCTGAATTTCAAATTATAACTGCTTATGAGGTATTTCTCCCACCTTTTCTGCATGCCTTTGTGCTGTAGTGGACAGCATACTCGACGCGTATTCCAGAGGTCCGTGGTTCGAGTCCCGGTGAGGGCATTGCTCATTTTTCATATCTCCTGTTTCGAACTAACCTAATGTCTCTACATGCTAACAGATAAAGCAATTATTACTTTCACATTAAACTTGATGACATTAAAGTATTCTCGTTTTTATTGTGGTAAAGTATTAATAAATATAATCCAAAGAATTTAAATAATAAAAAGGCTTTTGACCAGGTGCATCTGTTCACACTCAAATCGTTATAAAATTAAACGAATGAAGTATGTTAATAACATAAGATTATTATTTCGATAAACATTATCGGTAATGCTGTGGCATTCCTTTTTTAAGTTTAACCAATGAGATGCTATTTATTTCTTTCCTTTCTGACTCTTTTCGACACGGGGTTTACTCATTAGAAAAATTTATGTAGATATTGTGTGTACGAATAAGTGTGAGAAATTTTATCTCGCGCTTTTGACACATCTCGTATATTCTCCTTCTAGTTTCCCCCAGAGGCGTAATTTTCTTATCCAGGTTATTAAGGCTTCCTCTGGAGCCACATAAGTAACATCATATTTCGTTATATGTATCATTATCCATATAAGAGTGAGAGAGATTATCCTGCTTCCGCTGTCCCGCCGACCTTAACTGTTCCTTAACTGCCGCTGTTCCTTAACTGAGGATAATCATGTAAAATCCCCATAAACTGATCTCTTTGCATTCCCAAAGTTTCTAATTAAAGATAAACATCAACAACCGAAGTTTCAAAAAATTATGCAGCGACTCTCTTTCTACGGCCTACATCTTTGTCAAGTATAATTTCTCATACTGCATAAAGTTAAAGAACTTTTGCATTCTGTGAATATGTTCAAAAGGATTCCACTTATGAACTTTATAAAAAGTAGTAGCCTTTTATAATTGGAGCAATTGCGCGGACATCTCTTTAGTATTATGATTATAGTTCATAATAACATTGCATTTCCAATACTTATTATTATTTATCTTGTTACGTTTATCTGTTTTTTTTTGTTACATCAAAACAGTTGTTCTCAATTTAATTTGTGAATTTTAAATTGTATTGAAACTAAATCTCCTAAATTATCATTTTAGTCCTAAATTATCATTTTTAATAAATACTGGATGTGTGGTGCACTGTGACATTGCGCTATGTACTATAAAATGCAAACTCTAGATCCTATTTATAGCTTCAGCTGCTCATTTCCTTAACCTATCTTTCTAAAGTTGCCGAGACATTAAGTTATTCTGAAGCAGGAGATATGAAAAATGAGCAATGCCCTAGCCGAGACTTAAAGCTAGACCTCTCTAATACGCGCCGAGTGTTCTACCGTTACACCACGAAGGTATGCAGAAAGGAGGGAGAAAATACCTTATATACTTCTCCTTTTAAAGAGCGACTGGGGATTAGGAAACTCATTCAGCAAATCCTGGTTGTGAAGAATCATCATTCACCACCTTTTATTTCGAGCGCCACTAGAGTCATTAGCTTTTTTTGAAGCAGGAAAATGAGCAATGTCCTCTCCTGGACTGGAACCTGGACCTCTCGAATATGGGCTCAGTGTGCTACCATTAAACCACGAAGGTATGCAGAAAGAACGGAGAAAATGCCTTAGAAATTCATACAAAGCTTGCAAATTTTTTAATAGTTAGTACTGTAATCTATTTTAGTCAAAAAAGCATTACTAATTGACCCATGCTTCTTTTTGTTTTTTTTTATGGTTAGCTATGGTGGCGGTGATAATTCGCCTCACAGAACAAACCTTTTGTGGTGAATGACATGGCTATGTTAGTTGAAAGCCGAAACTGAAAGATCTCTATTTAGGTATTAATATTTATTTCTGTACAAAAGCCATTATAAATTCCTTGTGTAGTATTTATGACTTTTACTTCTGCAGAAACGCTAACAGTAGCGAATTCAAACTGAGACTGATGAAATGAGTGTCGTAAGCGAAACGCTCTAATATAGACAGCCTGAGTGTAGAGCCCATTGATACTATTCGAAGTCTTATGCACACAGTAACCTTCCTCTTGTTCTGAAGTTCGAATGTGCTAAATTTCATCAATATCGGAATACAACTATAGATCTATGCGAATTTCACGCACATAAACAATGGCCGTGAGTTTTGGGTATTGAATTTAGTTTTCGCACCAACATCAGGAAACAGAATTTTGAATTTTCAAATTTATTGAATATAAAAAAGGAATACTGATTTCCTTTGTTATCTATTTCTTCTACAGACAAACGAATGTAATCATAGAAACACTAATTACCTACAATTATGAATTCGTTACATTAATCAAGTTTACTCTGCTTTACAGAGTAGTTAAAAATTTATGATTTTTCGTACATACTGAGAGATTATTTTTTGAAAGCAAAATCCGTTTTCAGATGACCATTTTATCTTTGCTAAGCGTTCTTGTTTTAGGTTTCACCATTCACATTTATCTTCTCTGTATCTGTTATTAAATAATGAATTGCATATATGCTCTCACATTGGTTAAAAAGGTGGCACCTACCAGGTTGTGAAATCATAGTCTTCCACGTGAACATGTGCATCTCGAAGCCAGGATTTTAAATTGTTGCATATTTTGTGCGAACTTAATAAATTCTTAATTCCTTTAAATCAGAGAATTAGAAGCTATGGGATGCCTCTTGCGAAAATGTAAGAAATTTACACTTCAAATTTAATCAGGAAATTCGTCGGTTTAAAAGGAATGTGTTGCTCCTCGGCAGAGCACAAGATATTTGTGTTTCATATTTAATGAAATAATTCATTGATTTAAACAAAATACGTTACCACTATCCAATATAAAATATTTTTATTTTCATTTCTTCAGTTGTTTGTTATTTGGCAACTGCTGGTTACTGATTGATAAACTAAGTGATTTAAACGCAATAAATAGTGTTTTCCTTAAACCTTATGTAGACAATGACCTTCCTCTTGGTTTGAAGATCAAGTGTGCCAGATTTCATAAAAATTGGAAGAAAGTGAAGATTTGAATAAATTACACTCATACAAACAAACAAATGAGCATTCTTTTTTTTTTGTATAATATAGATTTTTTCAAACCCGATAAAACGAATGTATTCTTCTCTCTACATCAAAGTTCCGCGGTTTACAGTTCTAATTTTTATCATTTGAAGTAATTAGAACAATTAATACAAAATTATGTATATTAACAAAATATATGAAATATATTACATATTACGTGCGTTGACGCAAAATAAATTTACTAAAACCGCAAGGACTTACTAAGATTTACAAGTTTGAGCAATGTGTCTAATACTTCAATGAGAAATATTAATTAGTAATTTGCATCGTCGTTTTAAGAAAAGAACTGGGTAACCTTAAAGAGAAGTGATTGTCAGCAATACAAAAAATTACACAAAAGATGACATGTTCCTACAGAATTCAAAGCAAATTCTGGCATCGTGAGTCAGCCAGCTAAATTCTGAAAACACTTCGAGCACGTAAACTGGTATCGGGCACGATAACAGGTGCCGCAAGCAATTCGCCTCAAGATATTTTTTCACGAATCTTCGCTTTTCCGAGATTACTAAGTTAGGTCTTGCGAAGATTTCTTATTTCTTCCTTCTGACTGAGTTTGGCGAAATACTGTACCGAGTGGAACATTTTCCCCAACTTCGTAAAGTTTTGCAGGTAGAAACCTGACATTCAAAACACAAAGGCTGAATAAAACGTAACGGCAAAGCATCTAAAGTAATGGTACTTGTTATTCAAATTAGGAGTGTTGTATAAAATATAACGAAGCATCTAGAGCTTCGAAACGGTATTATTCCCTAAATATACCCTGTCATATATCTAACTTTTGCCAGTTTACTGGAACGTATCATGATACATAATCAGCAGATCCACTTCTGCTGATATTTCGTAGATATCGCTGTAAAGCAAGGGTGTCAGCAATGTATGCGTCGCCGCATGCACGACCTCGAAAGGAATGGCGGGACAGAATCTCTTTTTTTTTTTTTTTTAACAAAATGAGGTAATTTTATTAGCAATTAACAAAACAAAAAATAATATTTTAAATAATTTTCAATTTCGCTTACTAAATATTTATGAAAACGTAATATGTATAATAATAATAATAATAATATCAGAAAGGGAAAAACTCAAATTTTTACTTGTTTTCTAATTGAGACCTGAAGTTTGGTATTTCCAAAAAGTATTTGTTATTTACATTTTACAATTCAACATACTGACAGCTAAATATTAAAGTCATAGATAACATTCCTTTCAAATGCTTCTGCTCTGAATAATTAATCATTAAATCATTTACTTAAATTTGAATTAAAAATAAACAAATTGTGAAAAATTTCGATGTTTTTAGAGAAGCTTTTCCAAGTGGGGAAAAATTTCAGAATAAATACAGATTGTTTAAATTATTTCTTTCATTTATTAAATTTTCTTAGGCTCATAATAAAATGCGTATGCTTTCATGCAAATAATGTAAGCTCGTTATTTCTTACTGTAGTTTTATTTTTTTTACGCTTGGCATTTGATAGTATTAGATTTGAATAGAGTTTGTAGCCTTGGAAGGAAATTCCTTGGAATTATCTCCAGTTATGGTTTGTAGATGCTGATCGGCGCGTCGACTTTTCTTATGTTTTCAACTGTGAAAAAGAGTGTGAAAAAGCTGTTCGAGCATAAATGTATTCCCAAACAAGAAGTTCATTTTTACTGCAAACGCTGAGTAACTGAGCTTAGTTATTTTTGACACGCACGAATGAAAGTTAATAAATCTCTATCCTAAGATTTATATAACATTGCAAATTAATTAGTTACATTTTATAGATCCTTTAGAGCGTTGTCACATTAATTTTTAATAAAAATGAAAATAATATAAACTCGATTTTCGAATTACTAAAATCTTGAAATCTTAGTATCACTGTATTTGCAACAAATACATAATTGAAATGTCTTCGTGCGCGCATCAAATTGTTTCGGGAGCCGCATGCAACCCGAGAGTCCCAGTCTGACACCTCTGTTCTGAAGCATAAAGAGTTTTCTCTTCATCTGTTGCGATGGATCTATCGTCCTATCTCTTTCATTTTGGCAAAGACATCTTAATCTTACAAACTCTGAGCATAGCGAGTGTTCCATTACCTTTTATCGGCACTGTCGCGAGGATCTCTGTCAATATTCGCGTAATGACATCTTGCATTGCTGTGGAGAATGATAAGATTCATCACCAACAAGTGTCATAGCTGTTTCCTGAGTGCTGGACTCATACGATAACTCAGGGGTTGAATATTGTGCTTCTCCATGGCAATGCGCAGTGTCATAATGGAAGCCCTGACAAGAATCTCAGAAGACGGTCCTACTGGATGTTCTGGAATAGGCACCATACTCACCTCATATGAGTCAGTATGATTTTGAAGTGAAAGAAATTATACGATAAATTTATTATAATAATATGGAGAAGGTTATTCGTGCTTTAGGATGATCCCTGACGAGCAGTAATATAAGCCCCATGCTGATGACCTACTACGCGTTGCAGTTATTTTTAGTAGAGAGTGGTACATATGGCAGCAATTATGATGAGAAATTATAAGCATTTGTACTTACTGCAATAAAAGTCTTTGCAGAATAATAGACACTGTTGTTAGAAGTTGTACTTAACATATGTCTAGGAAACGTTGCCTATTGTATCTCGCGGTTGTAGTTAATAATACCAGATTTAGCTGCGTATAATTGCAACGTTAGAAAAGATTCTCTGTGACGAGAAGATGCAGGTCAGCATGCCTTTCTGAACGATTGATGTCAATGGGAAACGATGAATGTCTTATGTATCATGACAAGAGAGCATTTTGAAATGAATATATGGCAGTCGCTTTTTATAATACCTTTACATGCAATAATTTCCTTTAAGTTCTGCTGTGTTATATAAATATATTTGCTGGAATGGTTTATAAGAAATACAATTCTAATACTTATTTTAAGGACTTTGTAGAAAACGTTTTAAATCAGTATCTGTTTTTTTATCAGTTCAAATTTAGCGCCTGATTCCATATTTAAAAGCTGTATTAGAAAAGCATTTGGTATAATGTTTATTTAATTTTTTTCTCTATGAGCTTAAAGCTTAAGAAACGTAGTCGGTTTCGAAATCATTCCAAGTAATCATACAGCAAAAAATCTTAGACGAGCTTAAAAGCAACAGTGAGCAAACATAACATATCGCAAAATCCACTACTCGCGGATTTTTTTATTCCCCTCCCCATTTACTAGATAGTTTGAAGTAACTGCCCAACTGCAATGGCCTAGAAAAAGTGATGGCTTCGTAAATTGGCGACTTTTGGCTCCTAACCTTCACGTAAATCCACTTTATAGGCTCTGCTTTATTACTTTCAGCGCGTCTAAAACTTTTTTCATCCTCTTTCTGCAACATTTTTGGATCAGTTATTTTTCAGGAGCCCCAGCTGCCATTTCGAAGTTCTTTTGAAACCAAGAAGAAGTAATAACATGAGACCTTATGATTCAATTATTTTGTCTAGTCGTAGCAGTTCAATATGGTTTCAAGATTTTTTCTTACTTTACTTTAAATCAATGTTAAGGGAAAAAATGTAAGGCTTTTCTTCATGATCCGTGACTTTTTATCTTGAACTACATGAGACATGGGACATAAGAATGGAATAGAATGCTGAACACTCATTTTGAAATAAGATATCTAGTTTTTTCCTTATTATTTTCGATTCAAGGTGCATGCACGGTAAGTAAGCCTAGATTCCGACTCGATGCTCTTCTGTATAATAAATTTCTAGGCAAGTATTTTTATACTACATTTTATTTCAGTATTTTTCGTTTAATAAATCAGTTTGAAATTTTCATTGTCATTCGCCTTATTATAAAACATATCACTGTCATGTTTTATGCTGCTGTCTCATAAATTATACATGGCAGGGTATATATTATTTCTGTATCGAAATATTTTCTTCATTTTTTTAAATTATTAATGGAAACTTTCTTGCATCCACGATACGCATGGGGAATACCACAGAAACATGTATTCAGCCCGTTAGCCGGAATTCGAAACCCGGACCAAACTACCAGAGTTCAGTGGTTTTTATCGCTAAGTTGCTGGTGGATCTATTTTCAACGTTACGTACTTCCTTATTAGAATCTTTTTAGAATTCTGCATCTCCACGTTACACTGTTTCTCCGGAAAAGGTTTTACTATAAATTAATATTTTGGCAAGCGTTACCAGTGCGCAAAACTTAAACTTTTTAAATTATAATCTTCACGGTTTTACTTGAAAGTATTTCTTTCAAAACTGGCATTCAATAAAACATTTAATTATATTTCGTATTTAGTCAAAATTAAATTGCTTGTGAGATTCAAAAGCAACAAACACACTTCTTATTAGTATAAGTCTTTATTTCCTATTTCAGTAATAAATTTAATTGATATAAATCAAAATGCGTTCAATATTACGCTGAAGACTAAATATTTCTTCTAATGCCATAAATTATGTACTTGAATTCGTGCAATACGCTGGCTTGCAAATGCTAAGCTTGCGACTGTAAAATGAACAAAAATGCGAAAGCAATTCGATTAACAACAAATTGCACATGAAGATAGCAAACAATTTTTTGTATGAAAGAAAGCGAGTATTATACAAAAAGATGAAAACGATATTTAAATTTTGCATATCATAAGATGAGAGTTAATTTTGAGTCATTAGAAAGATGATATGCAGCCCTTTCAATCCTGTGTATTTATTTTTCATCCAAAACATCTAAAATTTGTACAATTTACCCATTTGCATTCAGAATTAAAAAGACAAACAGGTCTGAATTTTTAATCAAAACCTAAATAATTAGGAAAGACATCATAGAAAATTAATTCTTGAAAGAGTCAAAATGGTACTGAAGCCGTTGGAAGCTTTGGAGGTTGATGAAAAATCATTTAAAAACATACTTAATATATTTTAAGAAATCTCATATTTTTCAAAAATGAAATTGCTAAATTTGTACTTAATAGCTAATGTTAAGCAACACACTTGATTAACAATACTTCTTTACTGAACGCTATTATTCATTTTATATGGAAAGCTTTGAAATAATTTGGTTTTATTTTAGGCTCCTATGAACATTAAATTTTTCACACATTAGTCTAGAGTATGGTTTAAAAAATTTACATCTTTTTTACACAAATCAGTTATGTTGTCGTATCTACATCTGTAATGGGTATCATCAATTGAGCCTTTCTTATTGGAAGAAATGGAATGAGAACAATAGGAATGATGTGGTGGTCATCTTCTGAGGGGCTGATATTTGTTCACCATCAAAAGTACTTTTGCAATGGATGATTTATAATCATAAAATGGCATACGTTTTGCTTTAAACCTCATAACTGTTGCAAGTGTTTTTGAAAAAGAAACCATGCATTAATCTCCATATATCTAATAAATAGAAAATTATTTCTTAAGCATATTTTCTACTTTTTTTGTATACCAACGCGATAAAATTCTGAGAGAACATCCACCCTACCATCCCTTTGTTATAAACATCAATAATATATGGTTTATTGGCATCTATCAATTTTTTTAAGAAAGAGACCATCTTTGCGCATCTTTTACAGGTTCTCCTTCATAAAATGCAGAAATGACAGTCACACATTTACTATCAAGCCGGTTTAATGCAGCAATGTTTTATCATCAGAAGCATGATCCTAACTTCCACGTCCAGATGCTTTTATATCATTTTCATTTATGGTCAATGAAACATTCTTCTTAGATTTTGGGGGAATTCGATTATCACGTAGTTCCTGCCGTTACTAAATTATAAGCTTAAAAGCTAAACAGCTAAATAGTAACAAGAAAACCAATTATTTATGCAAAGCTTGCAATCTGTAATATTTTGTACACGTTACACCAAGCATACTACAGTACCGCCACATACTCTAAGTTTTGCTTTGTCCATTAATGTGTTCTTTCTGGTATAGATCTCAACGTCATATAACTTGCTCCTCACGCCACATAGTGCAGAGGAATTTATGCCCTATTTATGCTGTTTAATTTTAATGTACTGTTTTAGTATCCCACTATCCTTAAATGAGATTATTAACGCATTAAAGATGAAATTCTTTTTTTCTGATTTCCTTTAAATTCTCATAAAGTGCATCTATCAGTGGCCCCTCATGATCTATCATCTTAGTCTATCATAATCAGCTTGAGCATAGGGTATATATTGTTGTCGTCGTTGACATGAAGATATTGTTTCAAAGTTTCACGTCAGTAATAGTTGTATCACGACAGTAATGTTGAATAGTAACAGTAGTGTTGAATCACTCCAGTAATAGTTGTACGCAGGCATAGACACAAAGACAATAGTGAAATGATTTCCTAAGAATACCTGCATTTCTGCTTTACTTCTGTTTATTGAATTTGCTGCTTTTCACATGAATATATATTAGTCTGACTGACAAAATTATCAATTATATTGCCATCACGAACCGTATAAAATATTAATATGGTATAAGTGATTTAACTTAATATAATAAGCCAAATAACAATTATTGGAGGACTTAAAGCCACAAGAATTAGCGTTGTGTTAAAAACATTTGGAGGAATAGTTTCAAAGATTTAAATATAGAACCTTCTTTTTCTGCTGCGGAATTGCAAATGACGAAAGATAAGCCAGTGATAAGATACAATAAGCAGATAAAAATGAGGGAAAGGATGTCAAGCTATTGGCGCCGTCTATTTATGGAAAATTGAAAAAAAAAACTAAAAAATAATTTCCTTAAAAGCTGAAGGTAAAGATGGATTCGAATCCGGACCTTTAACTAGAACTGAAAGATTTTTATGAATATGAAACGCTTCTAGAAAATCTAATTTGCCAACGGAAGAAGTTTTTTGAATAATTTTACTGCAGGAAAAAGGAAAATATGATTTCTGACTAACAGTATTAGGCTATATGGGACTTGTATATTCCTTTTTTCCTAACATGGTCTCAAAGTACTAAGCGTGAAATTTTAAGGCATCAAAACCTGGATAATGTTTATAACTCTAAGATAATAAATACTATGTAACTTGAAAGAAACAAGGGTTGTATAAAATTGTAATACCAACATCTCTTCCTACTAAATTATTTCGAAAAGCTCAAATTGTATTTGTTCATACTGATGTATCCTCAATGCTTAATTTGTTTTCTCCTTAGCGTTATTGGGCAGAAATAATACAAGATATTGGAAATTACTATAAACATTGTAAACATGTCAGTTTAATGAGAAAAGTAGACAAAAGATATTTGGTTTAATGCAAGCTTTATGTCTGTATGTGAACTTCTGAAATATTGCCTATTGTAACTGTTGATTTAAATTATTACATTTTTACTAAAAAGTACCTTATCATAGATCATGCTACTTGCCATACATATGGACTTTTGATTCTAAAGGCTGATTCTACTGATACTTACATAAAGTTTTTTTAAACAAATTATTCCGATTCAAGTTGTAGAATCCTATTTAGGTTTAGCGATAGTTATTTTACTTTGTGAACCCTTCCTGAATTTCCTTATTTCCTCTCCAGGTACAAATTAAGTAGGTTAACGAGAGTATTACAGTTGGAAGGAAAAGATTAGGCGAAGCGTGATTTCTCGATTGAAGGCGCACGTTTGCTAGTTTTTCTCCACAAAACTTAATATAGCAGCTACGCATTTATTAATAGCGATTATGCATTCTTGCCATCGAGTTAGAAACCTGCCGGTCTCTTACATTAAACTGAATTCTGTTGTTTGAACAATATCTTTGCCTTTAAATGCATTGTTAAATTAACTCTTAAGTTCTCACAGCAAGTGGTCAGTGTTGTTTTGTACGCACGTCAGTGCCTTTTGTTAAATAATTTGTGATCAATAAAATTACCTTTTACAACCTTTCCCTGGTTGTGTTCATGGTCAAGCCTGAGCGAACAGTCGCAAGGCCGGCACTTAAGTGATCTACACTGGTGAAACAAATTAAGAGAATTTGCATACTTTATCCAATTGAGTTAAAAGAACTGAACTGAAAAAAAGCCACTGCTTCTAGATAAAAATGCAAATCCTGTACGGCAAATACATAAGCGTACACCTGTGTGTAGGCGGAGCCAACAGAAAAACAGGCTTTATAAGCGTTCGGAAGGTAACACTAATTGCGTTTGCTAGCACATCTCGGCAAATTTTTTGGTGTTATTTTGCAGCAATCGCTTAAATTCACATCAGAACAGTAAAAATGAGTAACCACCAACGTTTAGATGATGAAATGAGATAGCGAATTATGGGGAGGCTAGAGGCTGGACAGTCGTAAATCCAGACATGCAGAGAGTTTAATTTAACACCCAGCGTCGTGGGTAACCTATGGAAACAGTTCTAGGATACTGGATCCATCGAGAGAAAGCCTGGGCAAGATTGTCAAGAGCCATGATGCCCAGAGAAGATCGCTATTTGTCCATTTTAGCGAGTCGTAACAAAGGGGCTACAGCTTCTCAGCCGTTTCGGGACCTGTATGCAGCCACAGAAACCTATGTAACAAGGGTGACTTTTACAAAAGACTGAATGAGAGAGGGTTGTTTGCCAGAAGACCGGCTGTTTACATCCCTCTCACGTATACAGACAGAAGAGTCCGATTAGCATGATGCAGGCAGCATATTCATTGGAGTACAGAGCAATGGGCGACCATTCTGCACCCCAACGAGTTCCGTTTCAGCCTAAACACCGATTCTTGCCGTACTTTCATATGGAGAGAGCCAGGGACCGGCTACCTACCCTCCAATGTCCGCGGAATCAACAATTATGGCGGTGGCGGTAATGGTCTGGGCAGGCATCATGTTGGATGGCCTTACGCCTCTCTACGACTTTGACAGAAGCACTGTGTTTGGTGTGAGGCATAAGGATGAAGTCTTGGAGCCCTATGTTCGCTTTTTCCGAGGTGGTGGAAGTGCAGTGGGGTGCAGTTGGCCCCGAATTCATCTTACAGGACGATAACGCGAGGTCACATAGAGCTCTTCTGATCGACGAATTTCTCGAGAGTGAGGATATTCGCCGGAATTGCAACTCGCAACACCCCTCCGAGAACCATCCAGGAACTGAGAACAGCGTTGCTAAATAAGTGGGACCAGTTCCCACAGATAACTGTCTTATTTATGACACTGATAAACTATCTTATTTCCAGTATGACATTCGCTGCGAGGCCTGTATGGCTTTAAGAGGGGACCATATCCCCTACTAACCCATTTTCAGACCTTCAGACTCCCATGACTGTTACACACGAACATGTATGTCTATTATAACTGTTGGATGTTTATTTTGTTTGTATTATATCAACCTGTGTTCACACCAAATTTTATTAAAATCTGTCCATTAGTTCTGGAGATCGTAGATCAAATATAAAAATTCTCTTAATTTATTTTACCAGTGTAGTTGCGATTTTGAGACAGCGAAACGTACTAGATCCCACAAAGTTCCAAGGAAAATTTTAAACGATGGAAATCAAAGTCATATAAATATAGAAAAACATTTCGACTCTTTACTTATATACAGTTTTGCAGTTATAAGAAAGCTGTAGCAAAAAATAGAAGTTTGCATGAAGGTAAGACCAAGGTCATTAAAGAAACAAGGTTAGATTCTTTACAGAAATGAGAGAAAGGAGGAAAGAAAGGCAGTATGGAATAGTTGTTTTGGAGCAGACTATTATTACTATGAACCTTATAAAAACCAAATACCTCAACTAAATGTTCTTTGTCAATTGCGATATACTGATCCTTGATCAAACTGGAGAAAATGGGAAGACTCAGGGAAACCTATTATGGTTTGCTATTCCTGACTTACAGTTTTCATCTTATAGCTTTTTGCTATAATTTTGTTAATTTTACTATTAAAATCTTAAGCCGTCCAGCCGGTATAGCGATTAGTGAAGCTGATCAATGTATTTTGTTCTCTCAAGAGTCCGGAAGAGTTTGGTGGTAGGAGAAAATGGATCGGGGAAACTCATACTGAGCACTTCGGGCCTTCTTCCTCAAAGCAACCTCAGCCGGAACTGAGCAGTTTGTGCTGCGGGACCAGATCGTCACCACCGGAAAAACAAGGCCGGGAGGCTGCGATCGTGACGTTACTAGTAGCGATTAAAGGAATAAACGCTCTCACAGCTTTTACGCAGCGCGAATTCCCTTAAAAAAATCGAGATTTCATTTTTTAGTCCCCAAATAAAGATTAATGTAAGTAAATAAAATACATAAAAAAATGTAAATTGCGTGAATTTTTGCTGCAGGTGAAACATTATGGTTTTCATACATTTTTCTCCACGTCAGCTAACAAATTCATTTTGATTTTTACTGTAAGAAGGGCAATATGTATATTATTTTTCCCTTGAATCACAAGAACATCCGCTTTCAACTTTTTTACATTAGCGCCGTAACGAAGTTCTCTTCCTTTATGTTTAGATTCTGTGGTTATATCTAAATCAAAACGTATGCATCCTGTGAGTTGTAGATGAAACAAACTTAAGGCTTTCGACATAATCATTGTAAGAAAAATCTGCAAGCAATAGATATCTAAAGGAAATGTTACGTTATGATAATGATGACCTGGAAAGCTCATATATTTAGTTAGCTAAATTTTGACTGACTAAAATTTACGTAGTTTCTTAAATGAAATATTATACACAAAAACAAAAATATATATTTAATTAAACTTTTAATTATAACATTTTAATTATAACATTTTTCTTAAAATATTGAAATATATTCAAAATGATGTCGCAATCAAAAGTAGAAGCTATATAAAATTTAATAAACATCAGTTTTGATATATATTTACACTTTCTTAATATTTTATTTATATTGCTATATAGAATAACAAGCAAAGTAACAAGTATTTAGGCAGTAACATGTGAAATTTAAATAAAAATAGATTAGCAATATAATAGTAGTTGATGTTTTGTGAATAATGTTTGTATACAGCATTTGATACTTTTGAAAGCAATTAAACAAAAACTTAATTCAGCAAAAGCTAATAAATGAAGTAGTGGTATATTAAAACGCATGAGCATGCCTAAAAATTATTTTCTAGCATACAAGTGTAAGTTACAAGAGATCAGCAATATTTGAAATATAATAGAAGGTGATGCACCGTGTGTTATGTTTATTTACATAGCATAGTATATAAAATTAATTACATTGAATTCAGAAAAAACTAATAAATAGAATAATAATGTGAAAGCATTTATAAATTATTGTCTAGCATATGAAATGTAAGTAAAGTTAGGTTAACAGCACATGAATTGTAATGGTAAGTGACACTCGTGCACTACATTTGTCTATAGAATATGATACAATACATAAAATTAATTCTGTGGAAACCAACTGAGCAAAAACAAGAGAATCTAGGAAAAGCTAGTGAATAATATAATGATATATTATAATATAAAAGCATTTATAAGTCTGTTTTCAAGTATGCAACTAAGGAGAAATTTTTTATATTCAATCTTCATGCGTTTATGAACTTTGAAAAATTTGGGTATTTAAAGTGTCCCTTGCATTTGAATTTTTATCAAATTATTCCAAATTAAATTTATAAGATTCTAATACTTTTCAGAAGATAATTGTTAATGCATTTTAGTATTGGTAAACGTTTACAGGAATTATTAGGCTTTTCATAAACTAATTTAAAATGGCAAGTAACATTTTGTGCATTATTCACGTCTACAAGACATACCATATAAACTGATTCTACTGAAAGCAGTAAAATTTGAAACTAGCTGAACAGAAATTGTTTTGACAAAAAGTAATAAACGCATTAATGATATATTTCAATGCAAAAGTATTTGTAAGTTACTTTTTAAGTATTTAACTAAAATTAAGTCTTTAAATACATTTTTTATGCATTTAAGATTTTTTATGCATTTAAGATTTTTTTTAAATTCTAGGTATTTAAAATGTCCTTTGCTTTTTAATTTTTATCACATTGTTTTCATACTATTTAGGACATTTGTTGAAAAGTCTCTTCTAATGAATTACCATAAATTATTTAAAGTTGCTTTTAAATAATTCACAATATTTTTTTGAAATACATGATAAGCATTTATATAAAAAACGTTCTATGATTCATAAAATAAGCTTATTTACATAGCTTGATCCTTAAATATCTCTTTCCATTCACGCATTATTTATTCAAAACATTGAAGGTTTTCAGCATAATAATTAGTAACTAGACATAAGTATAATATAATTAATGAAGTTTTGAATTTTCAATATTAGACTCAAGATCAGTTCACAATTAAGTCAAACAAAAGAAATCGAATCATGCACTAAATAAAGTTACTACAAAATTACTTTCAAAATTGTTAAGTGTTTCAGAATCATATAAAATGTCCTTAATTTATAATCTACATAGTTTGATATAGAAGTTAAAAACAATACACACAATTTTCTTGGATAAATTTTATTTAATGCACTGAAACGTTTTAGCACCATGAATAATGACTAGAGTTTATATACGAGGCACGTCCAGAAAGTAAGTTCCGTTTCAATTTATCTCCGCTGCAGCTCTGCGATCGCAGTTCCGCACATGCGCAGTAGACGCTCTGTATCAAGGAGAAGAAACGCGCGCCATTTGGAGATCGCTGTCAGTCACGTACGCTTTGTTGTGCTTGTTTACAATGTCGGTGTTGATTGAAAATCCCGCCGCTTGTGAAATCAGATCTGTGATTCGTTTTCTGAATGCGAGGAAAGTGAAACCTAGTGAAATTTATCGGCAAATTTGCGATGTTTACGGACCAAAAGCGATGAGTGATTCAATGGTGAGAAGATGGGTCCGAAAGTTCAATGACGGACGTAGTGATGCGCACGATGAAGAACGAAGTGGGCGTCCATCTTTGGTTACAGAAGAACTGGTTCACGCGATTGATGACAAGATCCATGAAAACCGAAGGTTTACAATTAGTGCTCTCGCTATGGAATTTCCCCAAATTTCACGATCACTAATGCATGAAATTGTTACCGAAAAACTGAAATTTCGTAAACTTTGCTCACGTTGGGTACCAAAGATTCTTACTGAGCAACACAAAACAAAACGGATGGGTAGTGCACTTCAGTTTTTGACCCGTTATGCTGAAAGCGGTGAAGAATTTCTGACACAGATAGTCACAGGAGATGAAACTTGGGTTTCTTACGACACCCCTGAAAGTAAGCGGCAATCAATGGAATGGAGGCACACTTCATCCCCAGCAAAGGTTAAGCCGAAGCAAATCTTGACACCTCGAAAAATGATGTGCACAGTGTTCTGGGACTGGAAAGGCATCTTACTCATTAATTTCTTACCGCGTGGTCAAACAATCAGAGCAGATGCTTATTGCGAGACACTTCGGAAATTGCGCCGTGCAATTCAGAATAAGCGCCGAGGATTGCTGTCAAAAGGTGTTGTTTTTCTTCACGACAACGCACGACCACACACTGCAAATGTGACGAAAAACCTCCTACAGGGATTTGGCTGGGACGTGTTTGACCATCCTCCGTACAGCCCTGACCTCGCTCCTAGCGACTTTCATCTGTTCTTACATCTTAAGTCTTTCCTTGGCGGTCAACACTTTAACAATGACGACGAGCTGAAAGAAACTGTTTCCAACTGGTTGAAGACACAGGCGGCAAATTTCTATGAAGAAGGTATACAAAAACTTGTGCCACGCTATGACAAATGCCTGCAATATTTCGGCAGTTATGTGGAAAAGTAGTTTAAGAGTTGTTGAATTTTGTGCAATAAATAACTTTTCTGTAGCTGTACACAATTTACTTTTATTACCAAACGGAACTTACTTTCTGGACGTACATTGTATATGTAATGCATATACAGTTTCCCAGGTCATGCAGTTTTCCACAATCATTATTCCTCATACTTTACATGCAGAAAATAATTGCATAAAAATGCTCCTCATTTATAAAATGTATAATCTGCATAGCTTTCATACTTGAGTATTTTAAAAAACAATGCATACAATTTCCTTTAATCAGTAATTATACAATATGATATAAATTTTCAGCAAATTAAACAGCAACTTTCATATGGGATGAAATTTATGAAATTTTGGGATTCTGTAATAATAGCACTCTTATTTCTCATCAAACAATAATCATGTACATTAATACACAGCAAATGGATTCATAACTGATATTAGCGGTAGTATATGCTCATTTTAAAAGGAGCCATTAACAAAGAAAATGGGTTTTTATGGAAATTGTAATTATTATTAAAATCACAGTTTGCAGTTTTCGCTTCTTTTGTTAAGGCATGTGATCATTCTTTTAGTACAATAATTTTTTTAAAAACAATTTGTAGATGTTTTCAAAATTATATTTAATAAAGTGTTATTATCATGGCCATTATCACAAGTTTCATCGACTAAGAAAAAACGTATTCATCAATAAGAGTAGACGTCAATTCTATAACTATATTTCTTTGCCTGTTTTACTTCAAAAACTTTTTTTCCTTTTCTTTGTTTAATAATTTTTGTATTACGACATAATTATATGTTACTGCAGTTACAACATCTGTTGAGGGAAAGGGTAATTCATTTCTGTCTAAATTTCGTATAAAATTCGTTTTTACAATCATGTATGATTAATAACCAGATATATAAATTAAGACTGGTAACACATTTTGAATATTTTGAAAATCATTTTCAGAAATATTAATATTAAACTCGAATTACTTTCAAACAGAACAAATTATTTTCAAACTATTTTCGAAACGTAATATTAAACTCGAAAACCTTTCCGAAATATTAATATTAAAACATTAGGTATACCATATGTAACATAGTCTTTTCCAACACAGTCGATTCAAATGTCTCCACGTGCTACTGATCTCAAAGATAAAAGGTTGAAAATTTTGCATTCTTAATTTTGATTGACTTTCAAAAATTTGTCGTATTGATATTAGGTACTGAGAACCATCAAGCATCCAAGGTTTACTAAATCGCTCTTGTAATGCATCCGTCTGTATATATCCCGGAAGGACATATTTAAATCCTAACTCATGAAAACAAGACTTAGATAAAATAATCCCTGTGTGTGGTGTGAGAAACAGCTAAGTGCGTTTCTTTAGTAAAAGTCCCAGTTGCGGACGCGTTAGCTGTCCAAACATCTAACCATAACAGAAATATTTTTAAAAAACTTTTGATTAAAAGAATTAATAGGCAGTATTGGCATTTACAATGGATCATTTAACCTCTGACCTTTTAAAGGTGTTTTAACATTGAAAGTATTCCACCAGTTATGAATCAGTTTTATGAAACTTGCAGTACCGGCATGATTTAAAATACGATTCTCCTTACTAATAGCAGAAAGGGCAACAATAACGCAAATTGTTAAAAATACTTTCAACAAGTTTGACATTCTGTCCCTCCAAATTTTATGGATTGAGTGATTTAAAGGATAATCTATAAGCATTTTTACTAAAGTATTTGACTTATTTTCATAAAGCTGTTTTAGTGACTTAAATGAGGCAGCGAATATTGGTAATTTCTAAAAATCGTCAAATTAAGATAATAAAATGCTTGTTCACAATTTTTTGATTAAAGCCGTTATTTCTAATACTTTTAAAGATATGAACAGAATCGAAGATAAAAACAAAGGATCTCTTTTATTACACGGGTGTTAATAAGCAATACTTAATAGGGATGGGGAAGAAAAAAAGGCATTGCCTTTCTGCTTATAGCATTACTATCACTGACAACACGCACAAGTTCAAACCCTAAACTATGTAAACAAATTATTGCTTTCTTTAAAACTGTGAAAAGGTCTTCAGCTTGAATTCTTTTAATAGGCTGTATATATACAACTTCTTTAAATGATGATAATAAACTTTGTATTATGAATACATATGCTGTATTTGCAACACCACATTGTTATATGCCATATCAACAACATTACCTCTCTTATAATTTATGCATGGTTTTATGTGTATTTCAACCAATATTAATGCAATTATAAGGTCTTCCGAATTCAAGCCATTTGCTTTTTGTTTTATGAAAGATAAGAAATTTTTATCAGACTGTTCTTTAATGGTGTTAGTGGACATATTCTATAAATTGTTCTTGTATGTGGCAGAATGATATTACATGGACTTCTAAAACATTTATATGAATAAGGGAGAAATTGAATATAAAATAACGAAGAAAACGCACACATGTAACGAATAACGCATGCGTTCCTTTTGACAAATAAGATTTGACAGTTGTTCTGTAATGAATTCCACAGTTTGTTGGTTATCGCCACATCATTATTAACAGTTTTCAATAGAGTGATACCTGTTTTTATAACATTAGAGAATAAATTTTCCTTTTGTGGTTTAGAAATATCCAAAACAAAATATAAAACTTCAAAAAGGCTATTTATATTATATTAATTTAGGAAACACTTCCTTATCTACTATTTTTAATTCTGATTTACCAATAAAAACATGACACATTAAATTTTCTTCCACTACTACCGAAGCTTCAATAATCGGTACAGACTGAGTATCAATAATAAGAAAAAGAACTTTATCTTCTTTGAAAATAACTGTCCAAGCGTCAGGCACATTCTCAGATATTATTCACTATAAAAATTCAGAAAGCGAGTATTTTTTTTTCTTTTCATAAATTTCCTGACTGGTTAGGCTTGCAGCAAGTGCGAGCTGTATATTGTTTCTATCAATTCAAACTCTTCTCTCATCCGCACTTTCTCTTGAAGATTTATCTAATAAATATTTTGGGCAGCCAGGCAGTTGTGAAGGTACAGCATCCTTTCGAAGACTTGGATGAATCAAATTAATTTTTTTTGAAGTTCCTTTTTTGCTCATCAAAATGTTCAACTGCTCTTTCAATGTCTGATTCGACAAAATGTTTTTCCCAAACCTAAAAAGCATGGAAAATTCAATATCGACTACAACTGTAGATTCATAAGAAAATCTTATAAATAATTAAAATGTAAAATTAAATTACAGATCTCCTTGCAATATATTAGATTTTCATTCAGAAATAAATTTAGGAACCTGGAAAATTTTATCTGGAATTCAGCTACCTAGTGCTCCAGCACATACTCCAGTATATACACATTATTCCTGTACATATACTGAAATTCAGCTGATATTTCTAGAAAGGTTTACGGAGTTCTTGCTTACCTATTATTATGTTAAATGTTACACGTTAATTACTATCACACTAGATTTCATTACAGATTTCAATGCTTTAGAATTAATGACTAACTGCTGTGTTATTTGTTGATTTATGTGTCAGCATAATTAATTTCAGATTTTATAGAATTCAAAATAAGTTTATGATAACAATATCAGATATAAAAGTTTAATCAGTATCAAACATGCAACAATAAGGCCTAATGTTTTTAATCGAGAAATACATCTTTTTTAAAAGCGCAAATTATCTTTTTCAATTAAAAAAACCATACAGTTAAAAAAAATGATTAAGACTTAGAATGTTTTGATTGGGTGAAATTCTGCCGGTGATTAGCATGTAGCCATTTTCTGCATAACGAATCCGATTTGGGAAACGAAAACAACTAGATTTTTTTCAATATTTGGATAATTTCCTCTGCAGTTAGGAACACAAGTATAAACCGTTCTTCAACAGATTATTAACAAATTAAATATTTTAAAATCCTTTATAAACTTTTATGCAATATACAAATCGCCCGTTGAAATTATAAGGATGCTTGTTCGCTACCACTGAAACAGCCGTGATAGTTTGTTATGTCTCCTAGTTCCCCTTCATGGACTTTAAGGTCTATGTTCCCCTTCTAGCGACGTCACTCGGAGAAGAACATGAACCTTATAAGAAATAGTATCATCTCTTATGAGAAGTAGAAATGAGGCCTTGTTGTTTCGGCGGTGACGATTAGATCCGAAAGACCAGTTTTGAAATTCTAGTGTCCCGCCCACTTCTAGATGTATGCCTGCTAATATGTTAACAAATAAAGTGAAATGCAACATTTGTTACTCTCCTTTCACGTCAAGAGAACCACAAAAGGAGGTCGTAGGATTTTAAGCCCATTAGTCTGTCTTCAAACCTAACTTCTGTTTCCGAGAATGGTAAACGTTCTGAAAATTGCACATAGGTTTAATGATAAGCTGAAAAAAATTATTATTATTGTTATTTTAAAGAAACAAAGATTGGAGATGTATATTGAAAATACGAAAACATTGCGAATTTTTAAAAATTGTGAAATATCTTATATGTCTTTACCTGAAGAATCACATTAATAGTAACGAACCTGAGAAAAACTACATAATTAAATAATAAATTTTATTTAGTTTAAAATTTCTTATTGTTATTATAAGTAAACGAACATTGTAGATTAATATTGAAAATACCTCAAATAATGAAAGTTTTAAAATCTGTAGAATATCTTAATTTTTTTTCTTCTAAAAGGCTAATGAAGGCGCATATCAGGAAAACTATCGGATTTAATGATAAAAATTGTTTAGCGTTGTATTCTTACCTTTATAAACAACTGCGTTTTTAGTAGATAGATGTTTAGATATTAGAATGCATCAAGTAACTTTATGCTATCGTGAATTGTTGCAAAATAAAAATTCAGGAGATTAAGAAGTTTAATTTTATATAAATTCTAATATATTTCATATTCCTTTTGCAATCCTTTTGTAAACATAAAAAAATGTGTTATATTTTTTATGAAATTTCTAATTGTATAAATTGCTTCAATCGCATGTAAAGAAATATTGTTGATTAATTATGTCTTAAAAACCTTTGCAATCTAAAATTCGATAAATAATTTTTTAATACTTTTCATCAATTAATTTTTAATACTTTTTATTAATAATATAATTGGATTAAAGAAGAAGATTCCGCGTTATTAAAAATGTATTTGAGTTACACGATTTACTAATGGAATACTTTTAAAATTTTTGCTATACTACTAAAATTTCAACTAATTTTTAAAACGATATTGTAATTAAATCACAAGGAAATGATACTCGAACAACTGTTAATTTGTAAATAGTATGCATGCCTAAAAATAAAAATAAATCTCTAAGACCTCTTAGTAAAATTTCCTATGCAGAACAGTCAAAATGACAGGAATTTAAACGAAATGCAGGATTCGTTCAATTAGTAGAACTAAAAATGTTTTCTCGGCGTTAACTTTAGAAAAAATCTTAAAATTCTTTGCGAAAGAAATTTATATTGTCAATAAGTAAGAACCAAAATTATAGAAAGAGTAATTTATTCCTAGATAAAACGGATAACTTCGTGGGCATTCGAAATCTAAGAAGACTTATTCATTTAAAATTAACGATGGACAAGTCAGCACTTTTTCTGCGATTTTTAATATTGTTCTTAATATTCAGATTTTTAGGATAATTAAATTTTTAAGAATAAGTATATTTATTTCTTTACCGATGTAAAGATGTTTGCAAAAAAACAAGCATTGCTCCTGAACAAATGAGCAAAAGACAGTAAAAATGATTTTATGAGATATGTTAAACCTTACAAAAGCTTTGAATATTATAATGACATGATTCATATAAAGACATTTGAAATTTAAAACATGACATTTGCGTGATCGTATGTGACATGAAACAGTTGTATGATCCATAGGCTTTAATTTTACAATAGAGCTGATCATCCCATTTTTTTCTCACCACCATATGGGAACACGCTGCCCCCACTGCATTATTCTGTTTCGCATAAGGGCTTTGACTTTCGGTCCGTGACGTCATGTGCTCAAAGGTTACTGGTGGCGAAGAGCAAATCTACTATTATAACACTTTCGGGTGAACACCCTCATCACGTTACGCAAGAAGTTAAGCTATTCGTGTTTTGGGGTTCTTGATTAAAAGAAACGTTTAACCCTTAATAAGGATTCAGTTTGTCTTACTAAAAGATTAGCATAAGACCTTAAAAATATCAGTTATGTTCAAGGAGGTTTAAAATTAACTTGATTGACAGGAGAACAAATAAAGTGAAATAAAATCATACTCGAAATGTAGTAATTTATTCGGTGTACATATAACAGTACTTAATTTTGTCTCTTTGAAATTATTTATTCATAAAACTTCAAGAAGAAAATGATGCAGTAAGGTTACTTGAGAGCAACTGAAAAGGCTTTCAGTTAAAATGAAGAAAGAAAAAAAAAGATGCTTTATAATCTACAGAATCTGACACTTCTAGAATTAAAATTTCTCTATAACGGATTTCAGGCGTAATATTCAGTTACTTTTCTCCTCATTATAATGAAATTTAGGCATTAAAAGATTAACATTCTTCAACCATACTTTTAGTCGCTAAGATGTTTAATCTAATTTGTTCATTCAACGTGTCCAATCTGAAATTTTAAGGACAAGCTGACTAATGTAGTTTCACGGATGGGTGTCGCCATTTCGTTGCCACGGTTTCTTTAGAGAGATTTCAGTTAATTAAATTATAAAATGACAGAAGAAAAAATTATTTGATAAATTTACAAGCATTGTAGAGTTAAAACGAATTTAATTATGCGTAAGAAGTTAAAACAAAGAAAAAAACACTGCTTTTAAATAGGCACATGTATAAATCTGTATAGAATAGTGATTATGATAAATTGAGTTTAGACCGTGAACGACATATTTTGATGAGTAATTTTATTCGTTATGTTTAATCTTGTAAATTATTTATACGAAAAGTATCGTTAATAAAATGTCTAATTTATCATAATTGGAAACAAAAATTATCCATATACCTTCATCTGAGTTAAAGAATAATTTTAGTTTTCTTACATTTTTCTGCTTATACAGAGAATAACATCAAAACAAAATTTACTTTTCTTATCATGCATCAGATGTAACTGAATATTTTGTATTACAATATTACATATAATACAATGATTAAAAAGTTAAATTATAAATTGGCATTAAATCCATTTAAACCATTTTAATAACACTATTAATAAAAATACAAGGTTAAAAAATCTGATTGGGACATTACTTCACTTTCTTGTACGGTCTATTAAATTATGCACCTTTTTGGCTGCACTTCCTTTAAACTTATTTGCTCAAAATATTCTAACTTAATTAAGCGATCTCTCATGGCAAGTGGAAAATGATATAAAAAATAGCAAAGTATGGAATTAAAGACCACAATGAATTTTTATCATACGGAATGAAACTTCTCCTAACTTTATTTTTTCATAACGAATATAAAACTTTCTCAAATGAAAATATAGAAAATGTGAGACCGCATTAAAAGTTAGGTTTCATTATTTGTCGACAAGTAATTTTTTTTTAAATTTGATATTGCCATAAAAGGAATATTTTCGGAATTTAAAACACTTCTGTAACTGGAAGTATATGACTACATCCAATGATTGCGGAAAGAAAGACCTGATAAGGACTTCTAAGCTGTATAAGGGAATGGGTATATAGATATATCTATACTTTTGGTATTACCGATTGCAATAAAAAAGAGAGAAGCACCGCTAAATACTATAGCAGTTCCATATACAAAGTTTCAACATTCTACGGCAAATTGTTTTTAAGTTATGCGAGACACATACGTACGAAAAAACATTTTGAATCCATTTTAAAGTCTATTTTATGCATTTCCTCATCATATCATCCATCATTATTCATTGTATATCATTTTAATTAAATTATTCATTACTTTTCGTTTCTTTGTATCATACCATATACTAATTACTATCAGCGAGATATTTGCTCGGTTTTAGAATTTTGCCGTGTTGTTAAGCAAAATGACGCTGCTTCACTGTACGTTTTGCGCATCATTAACTTCAAGGTTATGCACGAAAAAAATTTACCATTCCATCCCCATCACGATATGCAAACCCCAATGTAAATTTAATACTGATCCAGCCTTTTAACATTAAAATGAAACAGTCCTTTTTGCAGAATAACGTTTGTTTTCTTTTCTAATTCTTTCAGTGTACAGATTGTGTAATAAATTTTAACTAATTTGTGGTTTTATATGAAAGGAATCACACACATATCTGCAATTCGTCAGTTTATACACGGATAGGCAGCGAATATATTACAAGTGGCAAGTAAAAAAAAACCTCGCACGGAATACCCAAGTGGGAATCAGTTACATTTTTCCACTTATCTACATTTGAACTGAGTTGTACTCTTATTAATGTGTATTAATATTTATTCATTTCATCCATGTCTTTTTGTTGCTACCGCAGAATCTGTGCCACATGAGATTTATCACGATGTGATAACTAAAATCTGGTGACCGTGAAGAACCAAAAATACCGTGAAAAACCAAACTCTTGAGAATATCGGCATTCTCCGGTGAAGTCAACATTCACATAGTCGCTTGGTTATGCCCGAATTATTTACTAAATATCCTTATTCTCACACCAGCAACTGTCGACATTCGACATGCATTGAGGGTGAATCTTGAATAAAAATATTTTTGTTTTAAAGCATAGAGGAAAGCTTAAGTAACAGCCCATTTAAATAAATTGTTGAACTTAAAACGAATAGTGCATTTCAAATGAGGAAAGAAAATAACACCAATAATAAACTTACTTAAATATTCGCGAACATTCTAAATTTTCAAATTGCAAGCAATACTCTCACGAGTTGCAACGTATCCAAGTACGAATGATAGATCGTTAAGTAATTATGACATGAATATATATTATTACACACTTTGATTTATCAAAATTTCAATAAAAACTTTATTTCTGAACTAGAAAATTATACACACCGAAAATACTTGGTGAGAATTTTTTAGTTCCATCACTTATAAGGGCCTGCGTTATTGTGGGTTATTAAATAATGATTTACAATGCAAAACCTTTATTAGAAATAGTTCAGATCATATTAAGTATTATAAATTACTAATAATATTTAAATTTTTACTTTTCAATAAATGAAATCTCCGAAATTATAGTAACGACCTTCATAAATCTCAACTTTTAATATCCTGAAAGAGACTAATTTGTGCAATAATTGAAAATGGTGCTTTAAAACTTCTTACGTCGTTTAACAAAGTTACTAAAGTGGCATATTTATTTCATTTCCATGATGTATATATACATGTATACACACATACAAACATATATATGTACTTGTATTTCGTAACTTGGAATTACGGCTGACAATTATTTAAGAAAATGACAGAAGGGATTTTTGACTTATAAACAGCAATATTCAATACATTATAATTTACACTGAAACTATATGCTCACGATAGATTAGACTATTATATTACCTCGAATTTATATTTTCTAAAATTGCTACAGGGGAAGTTAAAGTGTATTTGGGATCACTACCGGAGCCGAACGCAAAATTTCAAATGCCTAAGAAATTGTGCTACGATGAGATTAAGCCTTTTAAATTCGAGAGGTGATTTTTGGTCACCACTTGATCTGATGCGGTAACTTAAGAGTTGATTCTTTCTCAGTCCTCGATTTGATGCGGTAATTCGAAAGGTAACTCTCACTCACCAATTGGTTTGACGGTTCGAGCGCTAGCGATTTTAATGTAGGTTTGGCTTGAGAAATATGGCTTCATGAGTTTATTTAACAATGCATGCGTATAAAACAATTTCCAATCTTTAATCTTAAATGATTTTTTAGATTTATTTTTCTGTACGCTTCTTTGACATTAAAATCGACTGTCGTGGCAATAGGGATATTATTTATCTGCAGCCCAATAATCATGAAGTAAGATGAAGAAATCAGTTCAAGTGAAGATGAGATGGATTTTTCGTTGATGAAGAACGATATTACGCCTACGCAAAGAGTACTTGACGATAGAGAAGAGGAAACAGAGATAAAGATAACAGCGAAGTAAGAGGTGTAAGAAAGTGAAAACTCTGGGTAATAGAAAGTGAATACGAAATCGATAATGATTCCGCGTAAAAGACAGAACGTTTAGAATGGACAGTGTGACTTATAAACAGCTGAATCCGAAGAAACGCTGGAAAGAATACTGTTTGCAACCCGCAAAAAAGCCGCAGGATCACAAATATCTTCAGGCTTGAAAGAATGATTAGATTACTTGAAATTTTGTATGAAATCATTTGAATTTAATAGTAAAATATTCACCCAATAGACGCAAAATTGTCTCGAGTCTGCTGGTCCGCCCGAGCGAACAAAGCCTCGAGCGCAAAGGATATTTATTAGTCCAAAGGGATTTAGTCCCGAAGGACTATTACTTCCGTTTTGCGATTTTGCGTCGATTCACTGTGAATGCCCGTTTCACTTTTGAAATTGTTGCCACTAAATGTTATCGCTCTGCATTAAATTTTAAAAAATGAAAAATCTGCATAAATGTATGCATGTTTCTCGCATTGTGATAAAACCTAGAGCCATCGAATTTTGAATGACGTAATCCTACTGCGAATATGGGCATCTGGAAGCCCTAATTTTGAATTTGAAATTTGCTTTATTATCGATTTTATGTTTTGTAACATTTCAACGAATTTCTGATTAACAAACTAAATGATTTCAAAGCGAGCAATGGCAACACTGTACGGAAAAAAAAAACATTTTTATCTCCAGCGCACGAGACTTACGGAGATTCTAAAGATATGTTCATTTTAAAATGATTTCGCGATATTGATTTTGAACTGAATTTTATGGTTTGAGTACGTAGTACATGATATTTAATAAAAAAAGGTAGCACACGAAACGTTAAAAAAACGAGCCTTTGGACGTAATTTAAAATCTGAAATCTTTCAGATTTTTTTTTCTTATAAAATTATACTAGCTAGACTCATCAAAATCATTATAAATTAAAATTTTTTTTTACTTCACTGAGTTATAAAAGAGCTTACGGGAATGAAACTATTAATGTTAGAGAATGCTATCAAAAGGTGCAGTTTCTAAAGTCTAAATTGAAACACTAAAACAATTAAGTTTCTTAATTACAAGAGAGGACATTCGTCTTGACTAATAATGGTCTTGAGTGTTACACACATTTGTTGCTGGTTTCGATATTGTTTTCATCAAAACTGATAAGTTACTAGTAAAAAATATCTAAATATTAAACTCATAATTCCTTATCGTCAGTCATTTATCTCTTCTTAAAACCTTGTCTTAAAGCAAAATGAAAGAGCTGTTATGTAATTTTGTGTTCTTCGCCCATTGTTCTTATTTGATTCTGCTTAATAGTTATCAAAACGTGCTCATTTTTACCATGCTTTTAAACATTTTGTTATTGTTTTAGAAGTATCTTTGTGATTTTTCATCGTCTTATTCACCAATTGCTGAGCCAGCATCATTTTTGCTTTTCCTTATATCACATTCACTACATTTAAAAAGATGTTCAATTTTAGGCTAATTAACCAGTTATTATAATTTGAGTTTTTTTTAACTTCTTCGTTTCGTAGTCCTCACCAGAATGCAAATTAGTTACTGTGTATTCAAGCCCAGGGTTTCAATGTTTAGAGCTTCTGATATTCTCGCCTTGCTGTTACTTACTATCGCCAGCTCTGCCAAATTTATTTTGGCTGCATTTTGTTGAACGACGCTTAAATACTCGCCACTATCTTGCACACTATACTTCCACCAGCTTAAGTAGTATATTATGTGTAGTCTCAGACTAAGCTAACTATATTTTGAAATTTAACGTTATCTTATATTAATCTCAATACCCGCAAGTAGCAGAGGTTCACCTGGCGCACAAACAGTGCCTTTCTGTTCATTTAGGAGTTAAGTAAAAAGGTTATTTAAGCTTCTTAAAGTTAGGTTAGGTTATTCAATTATGGCAAAGCACACGAGGGCTATCTGCCTAAAGGGAGGGATGCCTTCGTGGAGGACTTTCTAAGGGAAACTGGCTCGTATACACGTTACACATGGGGAAAACCACGAAAACGCCCATGCAGCCAGCCCGTTCGCGGGATTCGAACCTCGGACCGAACTACCAGTGTTCAGCGTCTTTACCGCTCAGCCGCTGGTGGGCCTTAAGCTTCTTAAGACATGCTTAAGATAATTTGTTTGAGAATAAAGCGATAACTCGCTTTCAAACTAGTAAAACGCGTAGTACATTAACCTATATCAGACCAAGCATTGAAGAAATTAATATTTTTTATAAATTCTTAAATATGTGTTTCTCTGATTTTATGTATATATATAAAACCAAACAAATTACCAAATTTTTGTTATTTTGATCAATACAGCCTGTCCTAAAAATAGGGCAATGGTACAATCCACTGCTAACCATTCTTACATAGATGGAATGGGAGAAAGCCGCTTAGACATACACTGGTGTGCAAAAATTAAGGACGAGACGGTTTTTTCAATATAACTTTGTACAAAAGATTTCCAAATCAACACATTTAATACCGTAAGATCCCCAATATGTAAGGACATGAGTAATGTAAGCAACACTTACTAAAAGAGAAATCAGAGGGATAAAAAGAAGCTTTATTGAAAAAGTAGCATGGAGCGCAATGCGACTGAAGGCCGAAACATCCCTGTGATGGGTGTCCAGCAAGAAACATTCGATCTTTAATAGGGGATATGATCTCTCCAAACTGCTAGGCAGGTTTCACATCATTTGTGCATGCCAGATATGTGGTTAATAATGAGCTATTGAGACACTGCTGCTCGTTCATCTTGTAGCACAAATCGCAGTTTCGGAATCGTTACTGGCGATAAGTTACGTGCTGCCACGGGTCTTCCTAGTAAGTTCCGTACATGCTTGACCGGATTTAGATCCAGAGACCTTGCCGACCAATCCATGTGTTCAATATCTTCACTCTCTAACAGCTCTTCGATAGTAACTGTGCGATAAGGTGGAGCGTTGTCGTCATGAAGAAGGAACTGAGGACCCATAGTCCTTGTGAAAAGACGCATGTAAGGAAGAAGAACCTCGTTACAATAGCAGTCCCAGGTGACGAACCTCCTTGGGAGATATGAAGGTCGGTCCGGCTACCAAGCATTATGTCTGCTCGAACGAGAACTCCGCGACCTCCAAAACAGTCCCTTTTGATGATGTTGAAGGGGTTATTGCGTGTTCCCCGCTCTGTCCAGATGTGTATGTGTCTAGAATCGCAACTCAGACTAAATCTGCTCTCATCTATAAAGAGTACTCGTCCCCATTCATTGTCTCTCCAATTCCGGTGTTCCCGGCACCACAGAGAACGCCTTCTCCGATGGGCAGGCGTTAGAGGTACACACCGTACCGGGCGTCGTGCAAACAGACCACCACCGTGCAGTCTTCTGGCCACGGTAAAACGCGATATCGGTCGTCCAGTCGCCTGTGTCGTAGGTCTAGCGATTTCTCCCGCTGTCTGCCGCCTGTTTCTTCTGCCCTGTAAGGCAATATACCGGTCATCTGCGGGTGTGGTTCCTCGTGGACGACCACTACTAAACCCCCGGATAGCTGTTCCTGTAGTTTGAAATTGTCTCCAAAGTCGTGAAACGATGCTGCGAGCAATTCCGAACTCTGCAGCCACACTGCGGCCTTCCTCCAACTTCCCAATGATTCGACCTCGCGTAAAAGCATCCAGATGTCGTCTAACAGATTGATTATTCGCCATTTCTCGCTGAGGCAGCAACTCGGTGTGATTTTAACTGCTATACGGTGTGCAATCTCTTTGCCAGAAATACTGTTCTTACACCGACAACATGCTTTATACTACTCAGACACTCCCCCATTACGTCTACCTGCATACCTGCGCATGTGCTACCGTACATCACCTTACTTAATCTCCTGATTGGTCTTTCTGCCTCTTCGTTCAGCTGATTTGCTAATTTGTCGACTTCGTCCTTAATTTTTGCACACCAGTGTAGTCCGGGTTACATTTTTTTTTATATAATTGTTGGTTTTGCGGCGCAGATCTTTAGCTGGCATCTTCTTTGTCTATTTTCTGTTTTTTTTTTTTTTACAATAACGTGTTCATTTGCAAGCTTTAGAAAATTTTCATTAACTTTTGAACACCCGGTTTTCTGCAAGATGGATTTCTTGGAGTAGAAATTCCCAAATAGGCAACTTATGTATATTTGAAAATCAAGTAGGCTCATACTATCATCACTAAATAAGAGTTTGAGCTTCCAGAAACAACAAAAGTTGTTTTATGAGAAAAAGCCTTCCGTATACGTACGAACTTAGGTTCACATTTTACCCATTTGGGATTTTCATTATGTTCTTTATTGCTATTTGAAACTAAAATTTCAATAGTGCCCACGACCTCTTTAGGACTTCCTTCGCCACACATTATTTCTTCCATCTCGCTTGTAGATAAATCTTCAATCTCCTCTGTGTTACTTAGTGCATCGGGATCTGGGTGAAAAATCACTATTTCATTGTCTATGGCGACTCAATTCCTGCAATCTGAAGTCCACAAAAAATCCAAGGCTTCTTGCGCAGTTAAAAATTTATGCAACATAGTCGTAACATCAAAGTAATTTTCCAAAAGAAAGCACAAAATTCAAGCATGTATAAAAGAAAATGAGAAATTTAGTCTACTTCGGTGAATTTCAGAATACAAACTGACTTCATGAGTCAGTGTTTGAACCATTTATTCATCCCCCTCCCCCCACTTTACATACTTGTCTGTCAATTAATGTGCACCTGCTAGCAAGACTAAAATGCATGCGTTAACTCTAGAATAGAAGTGTTTACAATACAGCAGAGAAAGAAAGAATTATCTCTATTACAAACTAAATGGGGATTATGTAGTACTGGATTTTACAGTCGTCCTACTTTTAGGACAATTAAAAATACAAAAAAAAATATCTTGTAATATGTTTCAACAGTGTTTTTTACTGGTATAAAACTATATAACACACATGGCCAAACTGCGGCTCTCTGACACTTAAGCTGCGGGTCGCGAGCTACTTGAGATCCTATGCCATCTAAAATGCAACTAGTTTTGAATAAATATAGTTTTATTTTTTAACACGAATGGAATTTGAAATAGAACGCATGCAATGCCAGGTTTACTTACTAATCGCTAATTTAATTTCTGATATGATGTAGCTAAAAATTCGATAGATTTCAAACAGTCGACTACTGACTTATCGTCAAAGTAACAAATACGTAAAATTACAAATAATTGCATTTCTGGTAATTACTATTCCGTTTCTGTCCATTTTTGAACAGGTAATGGCTATCGGAATACACTAATATGCAGTTAATTTGTTACTTTTTGAACAGGTAATGCTTATCGGAATACACTAATATGCAGTTAAACTGAAACGCAATGCTAATATTTTATTTAATTATTTTCCCTAATATTATTTCTCTCAAGTTAATTTTATTTCAGGCAGTATCTTCTTACATTCCTGCGTGATCCCATTGTTTACAGCAGGTGTGATCCACCTGAAAGATTTGCTATTCTTTGTAGGGTATTACTAGTATTCAGGCCTTGAATGGCGTGAATAACTGCTAAAAAAGTCTGTTTCGCCTTGCAGTCCATATAGAGCTCTTTTAATCCGTGGAAGAATTTTAGGAGGATTTTATTTTTCAAATGAACCTTCAGCCACTTACTTGGCTAGAAACTCTTACTTGGTTGTCTCAATTTTCTGCGAAACTCTTTCAAAATTAATTTCCTATCTCTAAGCAAGTCAAATATTTTTATGCAATTGCTTCACAGATTTCGCAACCATTCACAACAATATGCTGATTGAACACTTTTCCCACATGAAACTCAATCTTTCGTAATAATTTGTTGGTAATCCTAGGCAGAGATCATAATTTATTTCATCAATGGTTGTGCAAGCTAAAATATTTGGAGTCGTGAGAAGAATCATTGGTTTGACAACGATTTAAATTTTAGTCAAAATGTTTAATTATCATTTTATCAAATATTTTATTAAAGATAGCGATCTTTTACCTTCATCAAATCGCCATATCAATAACATTGCATACAGCAATGAGGAATCAATACTACACAAAAGTCTCTCTTCACCAAAGTTTCTGTCAAAATCGACATATTGATATTCGTGTAATCTCTTTAGCTTGTGATATTTTCTTGCATTTTTTATTTCTTATTTGATGACCAGAGCTTAAATTGCGCCGGAGCCACTCGGAGCCGGATTCTGATTTTCTGATGTAAATGGTGATTCTAGCCGGAGCGGCACCGGAGACCTAAATGGAACACAGTTTCAGCCGAAAAATTATTTGAAAAATAATTATGTGTTAAAGATCAATTATAATTTCCGAATACCTACCTGTTTCTCTCTGGGGAAAAATGAATGAAGGTTTTAACACTGTTAAGGAAAGAAATTTCCCCATCCACATGTCAAAGGTTTATTCTTCGGGTAGTGGAATAAATTTATGAGAGCGAGTAAAGTGTTTTATTCCCGAAATTACTAAAAGTTATTACCTTGGTCGTTCACATCAAGTGCTAGGGACCTCTTAGTGAAGAGCTTTGCACACTTGAACATATAGCTAAATAGCTACACGTTCAAGCCTGCAGGACAAGGAGACAAGAATTGTCACTTGAGTAGACAATACGTTTGTTCTCATATTGTTACCTGATCGAATTCTGGTAATACTTTTTTGGTCCAGTTGCGTTCTTGAAATCTAGAATTCTATGGCGAGGGCACAGCGCTCAGAAAGCACAGGACTCTTCTCTGTTTTCGCAACTGCATTTCCCCATTAAAATGTATTTCCATTGTGACAAGGTCACATAGTTGTGCTTTTCTGGTGGGCGAGGGAGACTGATATCCGAATGCAATGGTACCTCATTCACACCAGAGGAGAAATCCTTTCCAACGAGGTCCCTTTGTTAATGACTCTAACTTTCGCCTAAATGGCTACTCCAACGATTCGAGGAAATAAAGAAGTCTTTCGCCAGAGTTGGAATGACGACACTTTTGTTATGTGCGAGTGAAGAAATTCTCCCCCCCCCCCCGCGGAGTTCCGGAGGTAGCGACACTGTGAGTTAGAAACGTTTTATCAGCGAGAAAGGAATTTTGTTTTCGTAGAGGAGCCAGGACCTTCGTGCTGGAGCTATGGGCATTTTGGACAGCTAGAAGTATGATTCCTCGTGTATGCTGTTAATAGCGCGCATTCCTGTTTAACAAATTTCTAAAATTACGGGACAGATTGTATCTAAGGTCCCACATCGTAGCGAAACCGCAACTGTTAATTTTTTTCATTTTTTAAAATCCATATTATTGTTAGAACTTCAGTTAGAAGTTGATGTCAATCCTGTGTTACAACACAGGATTTGTGTAGCAGTTTCGCCCACTACACCACACCATACTCTTATATTATTTCCAGAATTCACTCTATTCTCCTTAGTGTCGGTTTAATTGTTTTACTTCTCTCCAGTAGTGTGTTGTAAGAAGAATGGTTTTTGTTTTTCTCATCCCTTGAAATAGTGCATTATATATTCAGGCCTTGAATTGAGCCGGCTAAACTATTGCTTAGTTTCTGAATGATATTGTAAGTCCAACAGGAGTAAGAAATAATAGGAGGCCTAGTATTTTATTTCTTTCATTTAACTATTTATCATGAATTTAATAATTTATTAAATTTTATTTCTTTCTTTATAATATACTTAATTTTAATTTAATTACTTTAATTATTAGTCATTTGATTATTTTAATAGTTATTAGTGAAAAGGGGCAATTTGAACTGAAAGACTATTAATTTCGTTTTGGCATTTTACGTTGATTCACTAAAAGCGTTGTTTCACTTTTCAATTTGTTGCCGCCAAATACTATTATCGCCTTGTATTATATTTAAAGAAATTAAATAATGAATAATCTGCATAAAGGTGTGTATGTTTCTAGCAGTGTAATAAAACAACGGTACCTAGAGCCATCAAATTTCGAATATTGAATTTTTCCATCGGAATCATCTGGGAGACCGAAATTGAAATTTGGAATTTGTCTCATCATCGATTTTATATATTGTAAACCTTTAACGAATTTTTGACAAACAAACTCAAAGATTTCGAAGCAAGCAATGGCAACGCTGTAAAGAAAAAATATTTTTATCTCCAGCGCGTGAGACTGTGTATCGGAAATTCTAAAGATATGCTCAATCTAAAATTATTCTGCGATATTGCTCTTCAAATGAATTTTATGGTTTAACTGCGAAGAACATGATATTTAAGAAGTAAAGGTAACACACAAAATGTTTAAAAGCGCACCTTTGAAAGTAATTTTAAATCTGAAACCTTTCGGATTTTGCTTTTATTATTTAGTCCAAAGGGACTTTGTCCGTGGAGGACTACTGTTTTCGTTTTGCTATTTTGCCAGGATGTATTATCGCCTTGTATTATATTTGAAGAAATTAAATAATGAAGAACCTGCATAAATGTATATATGTTTCTCGCATTGTGATAAAGCAAGGTTACCTAGAGCCATCAAATTTTGAATGACGTAATCCTACTGCGAATATGGACATCTGGAAGCCCAAATTTCAAATTTGTTTTAATATCGATTTCATATTTTGTAAAACTTTAACTAATTTTTGATTAACAAATTGCAGGATTTCAAAGCGAGCAATGGCAACCTTGTACCGAAAAAACATTTTCATCTCAAGCGCGTTTATGAAATTCTAAAAATATACTTATCTTAATTTTTTTTGCGTTATTGCTCTTGAACTGAATTTTATGTTTTAAGTGCGAAGAACATGATATTTTATAAATATATGTAACACACAACATGTTAAGAAAACGCCCCTTTAGAAATAATTTAAAAGCTGAATATTTCAGATTTTCTTTTCTTTTTCTTTTTAATTATTATTCTTTTTTATTTAGTTTGTTTTCCCCTTTTTCTGGCGATTTTCCATAGCGCTCTGGCACTTCAGGTTTGAGAAATTAAGCCCTGTTGAGGACGTTCTTTATTTCAACCTCGCATTAGTTTGGAGGCATTTTGCTGCACTAAGTTAGATTCGCTGGTAAATATCGCACTAGATTAGAAGCATTTTATAGTCCGGCATATCTAAGATTTTTCACCCCTTAGGGCTGCCTCTCTGCAGCTGCCTCGGCTGTGATGTCAGTATTACATTTCTTTTAATCTCTTAATATATTTTGTCTTCCTAATTTTCGATCATCAGGTACGGCTGACACATCCATCATAAAAGCTTAGTAGTCAAACAAAATGTTGCACAATGATCCACTGCTTGATCACTACAAATTTCAGGCAATAATGTGAAAATTTGCTACCGTAAACGTTTATTTTTAAACTCTGATCTTCCATTTTCCAAAATACCCTCTGCTTTCAGACTACACTTCAAACTCTTCGAGCCGGTAAGCAATTTGATTATCTTTGTGAGTCCAACATTTAGAATATGATGGATCCGTACTATTTGGCAAGAGCTTAGGAACTAAACTATTGTGCAGACTTCTGCCGCTTTGAAAATCCTCCATCGAACATCTCTGCATGCCTATAGAAATAAGAAGAGTTACGTATTTATGTTATATCTGCATTTCTGAAATAAGTTCAGTATAGTAGTGACAGGTATGTTCCCCTTCTATAAGGTAAGTTTTGATTTACCATGCATTTCGAAAAACAACTCAAAATTAAACAGCTAGGTTGCAACGTTTGACTGGTAGAAAGATGGAATACGTACTCGACGGAGCGTTTGTGTAGCCCAGCATGAACTACTAGATTTATTAGCAATAGACTATGTATTCCAGAATTATCGTAACTATTCAAGATGTGGTTTCGAGAATTTTCAATGATGCGCATGAACTTCATTATCTATATGCAAAATCAGCGCGGTGATTCTAGAGATAGTTTCGAGAATTTTCACTGATGCGCAGTGTACTGATTATTAAACATTTCTGGCAGATTCTTTGGATGCCACCCTGAAATACTGTATCACTCAGTGCCGTCATGAGAGATACTGATTATTCAAATACCACTGAAACTGCAACCGCTTTTTTTGATGAATTCTTCTATAGTCGGCAACAGTAAAAGAGGTTATGCCAAAATTTTGGGAAAAAATGTTTAACGATGTTTTAGCTTAAAATCCAAAGATTCGAATGATCTTAGTATGTCGGTCCTTGTATTTATCGTGTGGAGAATCAAAATTACTTTTTAAACAAAAGCCTAAACAAGTAACTAGCTTATTTTTAAATAAATTTTTTTTCTCGAATAACAGCTTCTCTGTACTGGACGTTGATGTGTATCGTTTAATTTAACCTTTCTAAAAGACTGCTCATGAGTTAAAAATACACTCAGTTTTCTTTTAAATAATGATTTGTAATTTATTCAGATAAAATTTTTTATGTAACTGTAGACCAATGAACATGCTTACGATTCATTTAACTCCTACTAAAATGAGACAATAATAATTATAAACGTAGAGGTATAAAGAAAATCAGAAGAAAACATTTAGTTTCTGTACTTGAAGAAAAATTGCTCAGTTGTTGAGTAAAAGCGTAACATTTTTTTTATTTTCTTATGACTTAACTTTTCTGAACATAAAACAGTAGATACAAGATGTATTTGTTCATATTTATATGTGATCATGTTAATCACATATTCATTAATTTACTTCAAAAGTTTCTTTATGTTCAAAACCTGTTTCATTATTTTGAAATGATAGAAATTTGGATTTGCGGCTCTCGAACTTTATTAAAATCTAACATGTGGATCCCATGGTCATGAAGTTTGGCCATCCCTGGTATAGAACATCACTTCAATAAATTTATATGTATGTTTTTCTTGGAGCTGAATACTTTAAAAACGTGTACATTGAACGCATAAATAAAAATATCTGCTAAAATCGGCATTTAAAAAATTTATAAAAAGATCTAAATTAATTCTAACTTGTGATAAAGACAAATATATAGTTATATGAGTCTTAAATAATAAAGCGTCTTTAATTTGAATTAAATTGTTTCAAATATTTCAAACAAAGACCATTTATGTCCTACTTTTAGGACGATGAGGAAATATGGGTAAATCCAAGACTACAGATACGACAGAACCTTTCAAAGATATTAAGAAGCAAACATCATTGCTTTAACTGATTTGTGGTCAAGAACCTCGATAGGATAGTACGTCGCACACATAGAAATGTTATCGTATAAATGGTTTCGTACATAATGATTGTTTTAATATAAACATGAACTATATTTTAATGTCACACATTTTGAAGACCTGACTGTTTAAATAAACATACAACTCGAAGAACACGTTTTTTTCCCTTTAGTATTGTATTTTAGGTTATATCGATGCAAGAACGTGAAAAAGGTTCAATGCCGTTGCCAAGAATTTGAGCTCCAGACCTCCCGAATATGCTTCGAGCATGCTTCCAGTTACGCCATGAAGGCATGCGGAAAGGAGGAAGAAAATACCATATGCTTTCCCCTTTTTTAAAGGAATTTCCCGTAACTGGAAATTACGAGACGAATCGGCAACATCTAAGTTCGGGCGCCGGCAATTTTAAAAATTTTTTCGATGTCAGGAAACTGAAGAAATCCTCAATGGCCTCGCTGGGATTCGAACTCTGGACTTTTCGAATACGCTTCAAACGTGCTTCTTGTCACGCTACGAAGATATGCAGAAAGGGCGGAGGAAATCAAAAACTTATTCATTTCTGTAGGCTAAGCCTGTATGCGTTAAATCAAAAAAGTTAATTTCCGAAGCAATGTTAGAATATTAAAAAAGATAAATTTTTTTAGAAAATGAGTCAACAAAAATAATTTTATTAATTATAATTTCACTTTTTCATGTAAAATGTTATTTATTGGCATTAAAAATAAAGGCGTTTATGAATTGTAGCTCATTAGAATTACCTTACCTTCATAATAAAGAGAAATTAACTAATAAATAGCAGAAGATCGCTGTTACAAGATGCTTGATCGAGTAAATTACCTCTTACTGAAGAGAGGTTTTTCTTCTTTTATCAATCTTTCCCTCTTTACAAATCTAAAAGTTCTGAAACTCTTGGATCTCCTCCAGCTGGATGGAATGTAAAACAATTCGGTTAATTGCATCATTAGTTCCATTCACTTTAAGAGATAGACGAATAACTAGAAAAAAAAATAAAATAAAAATAAACAAATGAATAAAAAATTAAGAAATAAAATCACTTGACCTAGCAGGCACTTAGTTAATGAAATTGTTTAAAAGGATCTATCTCAAACAAGAAATGTCCAAAAAAGAAATGTGATGTTTTCCGGAATGCAAAGAAAAAGACATATTTTTCTTTAAAAGATGCATTTTAGATTAAGAGAATTCTATCCTTAACCATTTTGTAAGCAACAAAATGAACAAAAATAGAGCTGGTGTCTTTCTTAAAGTAATGAGAGTTCTTTCAACATTTTTATCTGGCGATAAATTTAACACTTAACACCTATTTCTATTCCCCTTCAAAACGGTATTTGAAATGCGGCATTTTGTAATGCAATACGGGGATAAAACCCTTACTCAAAAAAAAAAAATTACTGAAAGCGCATAATAGGTAAGAGCTGAAAGAGATAAATGTGCTGCCTAAAACATTTTCGTAAGGGACTTTAAAGGTAATCTTTTCAGAAAGATAAAAAAGCGACTGTTGTAGGTATCAGGAATCTGTTCCATGTAAACTTATCGAAGCAGAAACTTTCGAGGGTTTACTTATATTTACACTTATCTTGTCTCATAAACAAGATAATTTATCACAATTTTCTTGTCATTTAGGATTAATAGCATAAATGGTTTGAAATGTTTTAAAGTATACCCTGTCAAATGTCTATAACAGAATTATTCTAGTAATGCTGTAGTTTATTTCAGTTGCTTCGGTATTTTCTTTCCGTTTATCACCTTAAAGTAGGAACACTGATTTTCAAGTTTTTCAAGCCAAAGTGCAATTCATAACACACACAAGTCAAATTTCAATTTATTTACACAATACGCAATTTATTACACAATTTCACACAAGCCAAAATGCAATTTTTTTAGAGCTAACATATGTCGAACTAAAGCTGAGCGAACAGTTACGAATGAAGCCATATGATGTAGGTAAAATTTCCTAGAGGGTGCAGTTATTGTTATTGTAAGTGGTAAATTAAATGTTGTTTTTATTATAATTACTGCTGTTGTTATTATTTCAGGGTCTTCTAAAAGTCCTTATAGTTGAAGTCAATAAAACTCTGTGAAAATCAGAAATATTTCAATGCAGCTCAACTTTCCTTAAAGTTCAACTGACAGCACTGCACCATAGTAGGATCACGGAGTCTGACGGCGGCATCTGTTTAGTGAAGATATAATATAGAGGATGAGATTACGAGAATGTTTTTGAATATCCACATGCCGCAATCTACGCCGATTAAGAAGTTTGGAATCTCATTCTAAGCCGTGAACAATTACTATTATACATCAACTGCGTGCATTATCATAAGACTGTCTCTCAGTCGGTCATCGCCTCTGAACTTATGCTAGCAAACTTCGACGGCTCCTGTCCCAAGAAAATCTCCGGAAACTTCTTGATGGTTCTTAAGTCCGGAGTCCTTTTTCATGTATACTGTTGAACTCTCAATAAGAAAATTAGCTCTGTAAACCACAGCGTGCATTTTTTGCGTACACGTCATTTAGAATTCTCTGAACACAAACAATTTCTTCACATGCAATCCTCAGTTTTCTTGCCACACAAACAAAATAATGTGTATCTAACACTATCTTTCTTTCTAAATATATATATATAGATACTGAAATTATGGCATTTATTATTACTGTGACATTTTTAATTTACTTATTTTTGTATAAAACTGGATGTTCTCACACATTTCTTTAAATACCAGTACACTCATCTTATAGGCAAACCCATATTAGCAGGTGACAGGTGAAAGCAGATCAGGACACCAGAACGGCTTACATAGACTAATCGGGTATCGTCCGGATCCCGCAACTATCTGGAGCAACAATTACCCATATTAGCAAACTGATGTATGAATTCGCCAGTGGTTAATGGACCACTCAAAAGTTAGTTTTATAAATCTTCCGTTCCTTGTTTAAAAGTAACCGGCCTTTTTATCTGCACTAAGGCATTATCTTATAAAAATTTTAACTTCACTCCAATAAAAAAATAATAATAATGTATGAAAAAAGCAGCAGTTTTTCATAAGTTAGAAGCCTTCAAAGTTTATCTTAACATATTCTTGAAATAATTATAAAGTTTTTAGATTTGAAATTTGAAACATGGATCTTATTTTCAAATATTCAAAAATATTAATTCAAATTCATTTATACAATAATGCAAAAATATTTTAACTATATTAAGAAATTTCCCTAAATAGCAGCTTAAAATTATTTAATTTTTAACCAAATTAGTGAAATTCAAATTTTTTAGTCTTCCATTTTCATTAAATAATATAGGTTTCATCCGATATAAGACAGAACAGTATTACGCGTTTAAATTTCAAATTAACAGTAATTCATTAATAAGTTTCAGATGCTCTCCCCAGTCTTACATATTTTTCTTCCAGCAGCCTAGATATTTCTACGGCTTTCTGCTTCTCGAAATTATCGGAATGCATATGAGAGCCAAATTACGGTTACAGCTGCACAGAACACCAATTACCGTTATTCAATTACTATGTCCATTACGGTGATACAAAGACCGGGCCAAAATTTCACCAAATGATCGCCAAATTTGACGACACATGGCGATTTCTCTCTAAATTTTGCGACAAAAATTAGCCGTGAAAACCGTTGCCAGCTTGACGATATCTCGCCAAATTTAAGAGACAGCCATTTGCTGAATATTAAATAAACTTGCTCCTCTATTCTTACTTTTCCTGCAAGCTTCATTCCTTTAGATGTTTATGTTATGTTTTACAAAAGAAGTACAGCAGTTTCTAATACAAGTGCAGAAAAGTCATCTATTTACGTAAGAAATTTGTACACTATTTTTAACCAGTCACACTCCTCTGTCCGTAGCTTCAGGACAAATGCCACTACACTTTAGATGTAATTAGCAAAGAAGAAATTCAAAATTTTGTACCTAATTATACCTAATTTCTTTCCTCTGAGAGGAAAATATGTAGAATAATATGTAGACAGGCATTTTCTGCCTGTTTTGCCAATTTACTCAGGTGCTATTTGAGCTGCATGTGAAACACTGGTAAAATAGATGTAGACGAAGTCGGTCTATTACTTTAGCCAATCAGAGTCGTTCATGGTGATATTACTATTTCCAATAAAGTACAAAATAAAAATTCGTTTACCGATATGCATATTACCCAACGGAAAGTTTTAGGAAACTACGGGTAATACATTGGAGATGAATATGACAATGAGAAATACCCTCACAAGGCATTTGCACATAAGAGTTCATGAGTCTTTACAGAGAGTGGGTGCCTCCCTGTGACTGATCGGAGTCGAATTGAGAACGTTTGTTAACACAGTATTCCGTATAGAGGAGGTTAGGTGACTTCTCTCAGGCAAACACTATTAACAAGATTGTTGAAACCTTTACAGTTAGTTCTCGAAAACTGCACTAAGGCATATTGAAGATTTTGAAGCAGCAAACAGGCTTTAGAATACAGTTTTGCTATCTTTAAAAATTTTGCACAGAAAATCAGAAAGTCTTAAATCTTGGTAGATTATAAAAGCGAAATTTTGGTCCAGTTTCTTATACACTTGCACAGGGCAGTCGACCACGTCAGATGTTTTTTCGAGAGGGAGAGAATCCGAAACTCGAAATTTTTCCTTGAAAATTCTATTCCCGATGCAATGAGAGCTTTCACTGTAGCTGGGATGGAAAGGACATTTTGTTGAAGCGACCAAACAGTCAGAGTTACATTTTACGTAAGTGAGCTTTGAGTCTCTTGGAAGCTTGAAGGTATACGATGAATGGGCCTGATATCAGTAGAGATATCTAGGCTGGTTATTGAATTCAATTTGCCCATGTCCTAAGCACTGACATCAGAAACAGAGTTTCGGCTGTGCCCCAGATCTGCACATCTTTACCTTGATTGTAAGAGACAGAAGGGATTTAAAAAAAGATCTTGTAGCTTTCATCACTACGTTTAAGTTCTAAAAAAAAAAAAAAAAAAAAACAGGAAGGTTGATTTTACTGCTGGGGTTCTTCCTGACAAACTGCTGCAACTTAACAACCAGCAAAACCAAACTTGATAAGTCCGAATTTGATGAAGTCTTTCCTTCTCTGGCCGTAAGTGATAACCTTAACGGGAAGATGTTCCTTTGTATGGAAAGTGCAAAACTGAATGTGCGTTTTAAGAAAAACACCGACAGCCGCATATCCACCAGGTAACTAAAGTTTTTAATAGCAGTATTCGAATGTAAAGCGCTTGTAGGGTTTCCCTTATTTTGCATAACAAATTCATTTTAAGTTTGATGCCTTTCCTGAACCTCTCAACTTCTCCTAGTATTTTCTCGCCGGAATGTAAATTTAAAGTTAAGTGAAGTGAATATTTAAACGGGTAAATCTCTGAGTTTATTCAGAGCGTCTTTTTGTTAGCCAGGGTACATTTCATTGCTATCTCGCTGTTATGCTAGTAAGCCTGTTGGTCATTTTTGGATTATCATCACGCCTGTCAGGTGTTTGTGAGTTCTGTTAGATGTAAATTAACGTGCTAATCCAGCACTATTCTATTTTGAATTCCACTTGAATTATATTCTACGTTTAAGTTTTCACCGCAAGTTGACGGTGTTTTTGTAACGCGAGAAGATCGCGCCTTTCTGTTAAACTTTGAATTAATAAAGGGTTACTTTTCACTCTTCTTCTGTGCTGCTATTCATTTATACCTGTGCGAGAATTCGCCAGATTCATTGTAGGATCTAGAATTTGCTTATGTGGAGTAGCAGAGATAGATCTTACCAGTGGCGCCCGAACTAAAAACGTTTGGGGATGGTAATTCTCCATCACCGGGATTTGGCGATTGGGTCCCCTAATCTCTCAGTTGCTCTTTAAAACAGAGAGTATATAAGGTATTTCTCCCGCTTCTTCGCATGGCTTCGTGGTGCACGCCCGGTGTTCATTTTTCACATCGCCTGCTTCAAAATAACATCTAATGTCTCTATACGCTTACATCAGAATTTGAGCAACAGTCTTCATCTGGAAATGAGTCAGAATCATCGTCGCTTGTAAAGTCAGTCATAGCTGTAGGCTGATTCTGTAAATTAGGAGCATTCTTGACAGGTATGTGTAGTGAACACAGGAGAAGGGACTTTGTTGTGGTTACGACGTTCGTCCTAACGTCCTTTTTTGATGTCCGAAATAACGTTCAACTGTTCTGAAGTGAGAAGCTCTAAAACCATTTCACGTAGCGTGAGCTGTGAATAACTCTTGTCCAGTTTTCCAGAAAATGCTGAAGTAGTAGATCCAAAAGTCATAATTAATAGAATGCAGGAGCTGGCAGACTATGTCCTAACTATGAAGAAACTCCAGAAATGAAAAAGAAAAATGTGACAGCACAGTTGGATTGCAATGGTATTTATAGTATAAATTTTTCTGATTGGCTAAGAAATACGCGCAATGAAGAAGTTAGAAATGACATGATGCAAAATTACTTTTTATATATGACGCAATTTCGAAAAGTTTACCACAATTTTTAGAATAGAGTAGGGGGGGAATTCCAAAAACCAAAAGAGTAATTAAAGGTCTAATTTAAAGTTTGTTTTTTATCATACGCGCGAGAGCACACACACAATCATATATATATATATATATATGAAATTATTTATTATATTCAAATTTTGCAATATTAAAATTGTTTTATTATCTTGGTTGGATTTACAGAAAGTCTTTAGTTTTCTTTCATTTTACACTTTTGAGACTTTTCTCTGGAATTGGGTCATATTACTTTACTTAGCCTTATTAGAATTGATCTGCATTAATAAAGAATTTGATATTTTGCTAACTTAAACTGCAAAACAAATTATTGTTTTTAACTGTTTTATTATTGTTTATTCTTAATTTTTAACTAAATTAAATTATTCATTATGTAGTTTCGGAAGACGAGTTTCTTGTCATATATATATATATATATCCTAAGAGATATTTCAAAGTGCAAGGCCTCGTTACATTTACTTATTTACTTATTACGCTATTTAATTTTAGACTAATCTTAGCTACCCTTTTTTAAAAAAAATCCATAAAATGATTTCAATAAAAAGTTTGAAATAAGCAAATACTTTAGAACAAAAATGTCTGACAACAAAAATACTATCTGTTTACTTTTAAATGTATTCTTTTTTTCAAACCGTCGCCTGCAAACAAGTTGCGAATTGAAGGATAGGTTTCTGCGCTTTCTGAAGAGAAATTAGTCTTTCCTGTTTGATAATACAAAAACATTGCGAAATGCACGCAATTAAATTTCCTAAGTTCAAAATAAGCAGCATTATTAATCGGAAATGGTTAAACCGTCACTCATTACTTATACATAGAACAAAGTCTCCAAACCAATACCCGGTACGAAATCTATCTAAAGTTAAATCGTTGATAACAAGGGAAAATCCACCTACGAAGAAATCAATTGGAAAGTCTTTAAATACATCTGTAACAACAATAAATAAAGGAAAAACCAAGATTTAGTTTAGAAAGCTAAACAATTTAATGTTTACCTCCTTTTGCAGAGGCATGTGCTCCAACGTAGAATAATTTGTAGAATTCTCTACGAACTATTTAGCAGGAGATAAATACATTGTGACCCTTATTGAAGCCTGGTTTTACCTGAATGAGCGCAACAAAAAAGTGTATTTATTATCAAGACTAAACGGAAAAACCTAGTTAGATCAACGCAAAGAAAGTAAAGGGTCCGATATTTACGAAGAAATTCCATTTCTTTATCCCACTAACTTTAAATAGTGAAATTTTACCAAGACAAAGCAAGAAGTCGTACTTCGAAAGGAACCACTGGAATCCCTGAACTAGATTGATAAGAGTAATATAGTTATCGTATATATAAATTTTAAACGTAGCCCTGTGAAGTCCCCTGATGTTTCACCTGTGGACGTCTGGGCCTTTAGTCTCTGGAAAAGAGACTGATGGACTCTGGAAAGCGGTCGAAGAGGAATAGCAATTAAATACTCTATAAATTTTCCTTAAAGATATTCTATAATGGAAATCATAATATAGACCAGAGATGGCCAAACTTCATGACCATGGGAGCTGCATGGTAGATTTTACGAACGTTCGAGAGCCGCAAGCTCAAATTTATATCATTTCAAAAATAACATAAACATAAAGAACATAAAGAAACTTTTGAACTAAATTAATGAATATGTTATTAACATGATCACATATGAATATGAACAAATACATCTTATATCTGCTGTTTTGTGTTCAGAAACGTTAAGTCCTAAGAAAATAAAAAATTGTTACACTTTCACCCAGCAACTAAGCGTTTTTTCTTCAAGTAGAGAAACCAAATGTTTTCTTCTGATTTCATTTATACCTCTACCTTTATAATTATTGTCTTATTTTAGTTGGAGTAAAATGAATCGTAAGCATGTTCGTTGGTCTACAGTTACATAAAAAATGTTATCTGAATAAATTACAAATCATTATTTAAAAGAAAACTGAGTGTATTTTTAACTCATGAGCAGTCTTTTAGAAAGGGCAAATTAAATGATGCACCTAAACGCGCAGTGCAGAGAAACAGTTATTCGAGAAAGATATATTTATTTAAACATAAGCTATTAACTTGATTAGGCTTTTGCTTAGAAAGTAATTTTGTTTCTCCACACAATTAAGATAAATACCAACATATTGAGATCATTCAAATCTTTGGATTCTAACTTAAGAAATCGTTAAATTTTTTTCCCAATACTTTGGCATAAATACTTTTACTGATGCCCAGTATAGAAGAATTCACAAGAAAAGCGGTTGCAGTTTCAGTGGTATTTGAATAATCAGTATCTCTCATGACGGCACTGACATATAGTATTTCAGTGTGTTATCCAAACGAATCTGCCAGAAATGTTTATTGATCAGTACACTGCGCATCATTAAACATTCTCAAAGCTACCTCCCGAATCTTCCCGATAATTTTGGATCTAGATAACGAAGTTCATGTTCGTCATTGAAAATTCTCAAAACTATCTCTCGAATCACCCCAATAATTTTGGATAGAGATAATTAAGTTCATACGCATCATTGAAAATTCTCGAATCCACATCTTGAATCGTTATCGTAATTCTAAACATACATAGTCTATTGCTAATAAATCTAGTAGTTCATGATGGGCTACATAAACGCTTCGTCGAGTACGTATTCCATCTTTCTACCAGCCAAACTCTTTAACCTAACTGTTTAATTTTGAGCTGTTTTTCAAATACATGGCAAATCAAAACTAACCTTACAGAAAGAAAACGTACCTGTCACTACTATACTGAACTTATTTCAGAAATGCAGATACAGAAACGCTTAACTCTTTTTATTTCTATGCTCATGCACAGATGTGAAAGCTTCTGAAACGCGGCAGAATTCTGCACAATAGTTTAGTTCCTAAGCTCTTGCCAAACATTACGGATCAATCATATTCTAAACGTTGGACCCACAAAGGCGATCAAATTGCTTACCGCCTCGCAGAATTCGAAATGGAGTCTGAAAGCAAAGGATATTTTAGAAAATGAAAGATCAGACTTTAAAAATAAAAGTTTAAAGGAGCAAATTTTCCCATTATTGCCTGAAATGTGTAGTGACCAAGCAGTGGATCATTGTACAACCTTTTGTTTGGCTACTAAGCTTTCATGACGGATGTGTCAGACGTGCCTGACGATCGAAAATTAGGAAGGCAAAATATATTAAGAGATTAAAAGAAATATAATGCTGACATCGCAGCCGAGGCAGCTGCAAAGAGGCAGTACTAAGGAGTGAAAAATCTTAGATATGCGGGACTGCAAAATGCTTCTAACCTAGTGCGATATTTACCAGTGACTCTAACCTAGTGCAGGAAAATACCTCTAAACTAGTGCGAGATAGAAATAAAGAACGTCGTCAACAGGGCTTAATTTCTCAAACCTGAAGTGCCAGAGCGCTATAGAAGGTTTCCAGGAAAAAGGGAAATATAAATAAACAAAAAATAATAATTAAAAAAAGAAAATCTGAAAGTTTCAGCTTTTAAATTACGTCTAAAGGGGAGTTTTTTTATCATATTGTGTGTTACATTTGTTTATTAAATATCATGTTCTTCGCACTTAAACCATAAAATTCAGTTCAAGAGCAATATCCCAAAAAAATTTTAAACTGAGCTATCTTTAGAATTTCCGAAACGCAGTTTCACGTTCTGGAGATAAAAATGTTTTTTCGGTACAACCTTGTCATTGCTCTCTCTGAAATCCTTGAATTTGTTAGTTGAAAATTCGTTTAAGTTTACAAAATATGAAATCGGTAATAAAACAAATTTGAAATTTGGGTTTCAAGATGCCTATATTCGCAGAAGGATTACGTCATTCAAAATTTGATGGCTCCAGGTACCATTCTTTTATCACAATGCTAGAAACATACATGCGTTTATGCAGATTCTTCACTATTTAATTCCTTCAAATATAATACAGAGCGATAATATCTTAAAAAGGAAAACAAAAATTCGAAAGGTGTCAGATTTTAAATTACGTTCAAAGGGGTGTTTTTCTAACATTTTGTGTGTTACCTTTACTTATTAAATATCATATTCTTTGCACTTAAACCATGAAATTCAGTTCAAGAGCAATATCGCAAAAAATTTTAAGATGAGTATATCTTAAGAATTTACGACACACAGTCTCACGCGCTGGAGATAAAAATATTTTTTCTGTACAATGTTGCCATTGTTTGCCTTGAAATCCTTGAGTTTATTGATCAAAAATTCGTTAAGGGTTATGAAACCGATAATGAAAAAAATTCCAAATTTCAAATTCGGGCTTCCAGATGCCCATATTCGGGTGGAAAAATTCGGTATTCAAAATTTGATGGCTCTAGGTACCGTTGTTTTATCACACTGTGAAAAACACTGTGAAAAGTGAAACAACGCTTTTAGGGAATCAACGTAAAATGCCAAAAGGAAATTAATGGCCCTTCAGAGCAAGTTACCCCTTTGTACTAATGACTAATAAAATAATCAAATGACTAATAATCAAAGTAATTAAATTAAAATTCAGTAAAATATAAAGAAATAAATAAAAGTTTTATAAATTATTAAATTCATGATAAATTGTTAAATGAAAGAAATAAAATACTAGGCCTCCTCTTATTTGTTACTCCTGTTGGACTTACAATATCATTCAGAAACTAAGCAATAATTTAACGGGCTGAATTCAAGCCCTGAATATACTATAATGCACTACTTCAAAGGATGAGAAAAACAAAAACCATTCTTCTTGCAACACACTACTGGAGAAAAGTAAAACAATTAAAGCGACACTAAGGAGAATAGAGTGAATTCTGGAAATAATAGAAGAGTATGGTCTGATGTAGTGGGCGAAACTGTTACACAAAACCGTACAGGATTAGAATACAGGATCGAAATGAACTTGTAACTCAAGTTCTAAGAATAATATGAATTTTATAAACAAAAATATAACAGTTGCGGTTCATTACGGTGTGGGACTTGGATACATTCAGCTCCGTAATTTCAGAAATTTGTTAAACAGAAACGCGCACAATTAACAGCATGCACGGGGAGTCAAAGCTTTAGCTGGCGAAAATGCTCATAGCTCCAGCAGGAAGGTCCTGGCTATTCTCCGAAAACAACGTTCCTTTCTCGCTGCCAAAACCATTCTAACTCACAATATCGTTACCTCCGTTCGTACATAACAAAAGTGTCCTCATTCCAACTACGGTGAAAGACTTCTTTATTTCCTCGAATCGTTGGAGTTACCATTTAGGCTAAAGTTAGAGTCATTAACAGAGTTTCGTTGCAAAGGATTTCTCCTCTGGTTTGAATGAGGTACCATTGCATTCGGAAATCAATCTCCCTGGCCCACCAGACAAACTACAACTATGTGACCTTGTCACAATGGAAATTCATTTTAATGAGGAAATGCAGATTCGAAAATAGAGAAGATTCCTATGCTTTCTGACCGCTATGCCCTCGCGATATAATTCTAGATTTTAAGAAGATCGCAACTGGGACAAAAAAGTATTCCCCGAATCCGATTAGGTAACCCCATGAGAACAAACGTAAGGTCTGCTCTCAGTGAGAGGTCACTAGCACTTGACGTGAATGACCAAGGTATTCACTTTTAATAATTTCGGGAGTAAAACATTTTACCCGCTCTCATAAATTCATTCCACTAGCTGGAGAATAAACCTGTGACATGTGGATGGGGAAATTTCTTTTCTTAACAGTGTTAATACCTTCATTTATTTTTCCCCAGAGAGAAACAGTCAGGTATTCCGAAATTATAATTGATCTTTAACACATAATTTTTTTAAACAATTTTCCGGCTGAAACTTTATTCCATTTAGGTCTCCGGTGCCGCTCTGGCTAGAATCACCATTTACATCAGAAACTCAGAACCGGCTCCGGTGAGCTCTGGCGCAATTGAAGCTCTGGTTATCAAATACGAAATAAAAAATGCAAGAAAATATCACAAGCTAAAGAGATTACACGAATATCAATATGTCAATTTTGACAGAAACTTTGGTGAAGAGAGTGTGTAGTATTGATTCCTCATTGCTGTATGCAATATTATTGATATGGCGATTTGATGAAGTTAAAAGATCGCTATCTTTAATAAAATATTTGATAAAATGGGAATTAAACATTTTGACTAAAATTTAAATCGTTGTCAAACCAATGATTCTTCCCACGACTCCAAATATTTCAGCTTGCATAACCATTGATGAAATAATTATGATCTCTGCCTAGGATTACCAACAAATTATTACGAAAGATAGAGTATCATATGGGAAAAGTTTTCATTCAGCATATTGTTGTCAATGGTTGCGAAATCTCAGAAGCAATTGCATAAAAATACTTGACTTACTTAGAGATAGTAAATTAATTTGAAAGAGTTTCACAGGTAATTGAGACAACCAAGTAAGAGTTCCTAACCAAGTAAGTGGCTAAAGGTTCATTCCAAAAATAAAATCTTCGTAAAATTCTTCCATAAATCAAAGAGCTCTGTACGGATTGCAAGGCGAAACAGATTTCTTTAGCAGTTATTCACGACATTTAATTACTGAGTACTAGTAGTACCCTACAAAGAATAGCAAATCTTTCAGGTGGATCACACCTGCTGTAAATAATGGGATCACCCAGGAATGTAAGAAGATACTGCCTGAAATAAAATTAACTTGAGAGAAATAATATTAGAGAAAATAATTAAATAAAAATATTAGCATTGTGTTTCAGATTAACTGCATATTAGTGTATTCCGATAAGCATTACCTGTTCAAAAAGTAACAAAAACGGAATAGTCATTACCAGAAATGGAGTTATTTGTAATTTTACGTATTTGTTGCTCCAACGATAAGCCAGTAGTCGACAGTTTCAAATCTATCGAATTTTTAGCTACATAATGTCAGAAATTAAATTAGCGATTAGTAAAGAAACGTGGCACTGCATGATTTCTATTTCAAATTCAATTTGTATTAAAAATTAAACTATAACTTGCGAGCCGCAGTTTGGCTATGTGTGATATAGACCTTTAGTTTAGAAATAAGGGTATCAAATCGAACATTTAAGAATATACTCTTCTTCGACCGGTCACGATTGCAGCTATATCTTCATAAACCGCCTTTTCTAGTTAGTATCCACCGTAAAATAATATTAGATGTTCATTATATCACATAGGTTTGTAGATACTGTTTTTTGCCTACAGTTTTACATTTCGCAACTTTGTGTTCGCTTTTTCTTGTGACAGATTGATCATTCCTATCTAACTGATTTTCACTTGAAGTGTAATTATTTTAATTCCAGAAAGGAAATAATTTTAAATCTTCGTTACTTTTGCACTTACCCACATTCTTTGCACATATTTCATATGATAGGGATGGAACAAATGTTGAAAATCAGAAGTTTCTGTAATACATAGTAGGTCCTTTTTAGTTATAGAGTTTAGTTAGATCATATGTTATTGCCGAAAAATGCAAATAACATGCTTTATCAGTTACGAAAGGTAATTAAAATATTATGCGTGCTGGAACGACGAAATATTTTATTCCTTTTTCTAAATACTCATATGTTAAACTTAATGAAATAAGTTAAAAGAAAATAACTTCGATATAGCAATTTATCGCAGACAGAAAGGAAAAAATTCAAAAAAAATGACTGCCAGCTTTTTTCCATGCGATGTTGAAGATCGGGGGTTTAAAAATCTATGACTTTTAAAATTTGGTTTGTTTTAGATTTTATAGTTACAACTGAAATCTTCACAAATATATTATGTGTATATGAACATTTGTGCAGAATATTTGAAAACAAACAGACAATTAATTATAAGTGAAAACAGAGCAAGCTGTGTATTGCTTTTATGTGATGCACAATAATGTGATGAAGATATTCCTCTGAAAGAGCTTCTGTTGGAGTAAAAATTTCCTTACTTGGCTTTCTTTCATAGAAATTATACAGCAACGAAGCTCAGAAATCGTATTTGTTTTTCTTTTTCACCCTCCGTTTTATTCAAGGCGACGAGAGAGGCCAATCAATGGTGAGATAAACTATTAGTGTACGAATAAGGGCGTGTGAAGCAGTCCTCGCCATCTGCTGGTCCTGATTGACCTTTTCGGCAAGGAGCAGCAGCAGTCAAGGAATAAATCACCGGACTCGGACTCTTATTACTGTGCACCGTTTCTTTTTCCTCAGGGATATATCTCACGCTCAAATGACCCCAGGCTTCCAAGGAAGATATGACAATCTCATCGAAAGAGAAAATTCTTCCTGCCGTATTTATTTTTCTTCGAATCGCTCCATTTATCTTCAAAGGAGAACAATATTAGGCGGAAGAGGTGAAGGAATGTATCTCGTTCAATATTTAGATTGGAATTGATCTGTCATGTCTAGCGTGTAACTAAAATCAATGAGCGCTTTCGGAAACAACGCATCTATCCACATCCGTAACAACAATCGGAAACAACGCATCATAACTTAGCGTATGTCAACATTTCTACATGTTCATATGTGAAAAATGATTATGGTATATCACAAACTATATTTTTCATTCACGAAATTAAAAAAAAAGCTTATTGCGTTAAACATTGTAATAGATACTGCTAGATCAGTAATTCTCAAACTTTCTTGTCCCAGGTACTCCTTTCATCATTGCTAGACGATCACTTCCTCCCCCCCTTTCCAAATCTCAAAAAATACATGTACATTTATTTTAATTTAGATTCTTTTTAATGTGTTTTAAAAATGAAACAAAGAAAAGTACAGGAAATGTTGGTTAAGACTAAACCTTGAATTAAAGTAGCTTTTTTTAACATTTATAAACTAAATATTTAACAGATAAATAAAATATTGTCTGCACTGCTACCTCCTGAAAGTATGAAATTCGCCTCAGTGGGGGAATTTCTTCGTCGCCGTGAACCCTGCTAGATGAAGAATAAAAAGAAAGGTTAAACTCATAAAAAACAAATTATCGCATTCAAAATGGTTAGTCATTAGGTTAGGTGAAGCGTGAAACATGTACTATTTCCTAGCCGGAATTTGAACTATGGACATCTCGACTGTTAGCCAGATCCTTAAAAATATCAATTAGAATAAGAATATCAACAAAAGTCAAATTACAGCCCGAAGGCACGCAGTAAGAAGGGGGCAAATACTTTACAATAGTTATGCTAGGAACCTCAGACGAATGGAATGTGTAAAATATCGGAGTGTAAACGATCAGTAAAAAAATTAAGCTATAGATGTATATAAGAATCAAAAGACAAAATATAAATTTCATAAATTTTTAATTTAATGTTTTATATAAATTGAAAAATTTTCAGTGTTTTCGTTAGCAGCAAGGAAGCAAAAGCTGCAATTATCACGATGACTGAAATCTTAGAAAAGTGGAATTGTGTAACTGTTTTGATTTCTACAATGGAATGAACAAACGGAACGACGCTTTTCTGTTTCCCGCATTTAAAACAACTACATTTCCTTTTTCACCAAAACCAATGAAGAAACGTATTTTTACTCTTAGACACCTAGCTTTTGAGTGCTTTGTCATAATTAATGTAAGGAGTGATAATAACATGAAAGCACAAAATTAGTAGAGAGGTTAGAAGAGATGTTTTATACTGTGGTTTCTAATTACAACTCAACTACTGGATATTTTTGATATCAAATGTATAATACTTGATGATAATAGTATAATAATACCCAGTGATACTAGTGCTTAACGATAGTAGTAAACTGTAATATTTAACCAGGAAAACTGTTAGCTCACTGATGTTTGCTCTAATAAGCTTTATCTGTCCGCCGAAAGACTTATATCAGCCATTCTAATGTAAACAGATTGCTGTTTCTACACATGGGCAATTACAACAAAGTGCCTGCAGTCAGCCATTATCGAAATCCGGGAAGAAGCTTTGTTTTATTACTTTTATAGAAAAACGCATGAGAGCTATACATTTAAACGTAAATGAAGTTAAGTACCGTTTGGACTTCCTAAGGAAAGTTGGCTCATAATCACGGCGAAAGCCATAAAAACTTCATTTTTTTAGCCCATTCATAGAGATTTGAACCTGGTTTCAACTATCTGACTTCAACAGTCCTTATTCATTCTGTCACTGGTAAGCGAAATTGATACTGTTTTAAAAGAACATTACTATACACCACATTTCGTTAATTCATATAGTACAAAAGTTAATTAAATAAATATGTAGCAAAGCATTATATTAAATAATAAAGCTTTCTTCATTTAGCAGAAAGTTTTTATATATGATTTGTGGCCAAATCTATTCCAAATACAAATAAATTTTACTAATGAAATCTTCTGTTTCATACTGACGGAAAGATCTTTAAGTCTAAGAAGTGGAAAATGATAGAGATAGATACTATTTACAACCAATAGTTTAAATCACTTCTCCTTGTTTCGACTCCTTTTGAAACAATGATTAGCTTCATCGTTTCCCATACATTTTCACTGTAACATATAACATAACCATAATACAAATAACTGCACGTGATAACTTAATCAATTAGAATGATAACTTCATCAATTAGAATCAATTAGAATATGAACAAAAGATTTTTGAAAACTGATTATGAATTTTGAAAAGTGAGTGTAAAGTAAATCAGCAAACAATGTTCAACTTGTTTTCGGTAGTATATTATTATCTTGACTAAAGCTACTTTCTACTAGGTAAGGAGACGAAAAAGTTAGTATTTTTGAATCAGTAAAGTTTTTCGCTTACAAAGTGAAATATTTAAGTATTTACAAAATGTTGTTGACTTAAATATATAAATATAATGTATAAATTTACCGTGTATTGGTTCCCTTATTAGTCCAAAAGGGCTTTGTCCCTGAAGGACTATTGCTTTCGTTTCGGCATTTTGCGTCGGGAACATTAAATGTCGGTTCTTTTTTCAAACTGTTGCCATCAATTTTGCAGCCCTGTACTATATTTAAAGAAATTAAATAATGAAGAATTTGCATAAATGTATGCACGTTTCTCGCATTGTGATAAAACGACGGTATCTACAGCCATCGAATTTTGAATGGCGTAATCCTACTGCGATTATGTGCATCTGGAAGCCCAAATTTGAAAATTGGAATTTGGTTTGATTTCGATTTCATATTTTGTAAAACTTTAACGAATTTTTGATTAACAAACTCAAGGATTTCAAAGCGAGCAATGGCAACGTTGTACATAAAAAACATTTTTATCTTCGGTGCGTGAGACTGTTAATCGGAAATTCTAAAGATACGCTCAATTTAAAATTATTTTGCGATATTGCTCTTGAACTGAATTTTATGGTTTAGATGCGCAGAACATGATATTTAATAAATAAAGGTAACACACAAAATGCTAAGGAAACTCTCCTTTGGACGCAATGTAAAATCTGAAAGCTTTCAGATTTTTCTTTTATTTATTTTATATCATTTTTTTTACTATAATGTTTCAGTTATATATCAATAAAGAATTAATTATCAATTTCATAGATTTTTTTAAATCAGCGGGGCATTTATTATATTGATCAGATGCCGGTGCATATTTGTTGCCCACCCTCTGATCATCACTTAATCCGAATAAAATTTCATCGACTCCAAGGGTTCAATACCGATCCTGCTGGAAAACCTTTGTTTAAATTATTATCATAAATTGATTTTATTATTATTTTTTGATGAACAGTAGCAGTATTTTCGCCGCAAGATTTAAATGCTTTGTATGTATAAGGAACGAAATGCATTACGTCCTTAGGAAATAATCCTGACATGAAAATAAAAAAGCGGCTGAGATACGATTGGCCCTCAAACAATTTACGTTTGTAGCCTTGCATGAAATTTCTTTCACTTAAGAATAAAATTAAAAATAATAATAAATCTAGAAATCAGAAACTTCTAATATTATACTGAAGTTATTCTGAGTACCACAAACGATTCAAAGCATAACATGCGTCATAAGTTTCGAAAGTGGTAATGAATCTGAAACTTTGCAACTCCAAATTATTTCTTAAGGTAAACTACAAAAATATAATTAAAAACTGCTTCTTAATAGTTAGTGGTTCTTTCTCCGATATTCCTTATCCAGATACTTTAGAGCTCACAAGTTTCTACGATTATAAAGATGCAACTGAAATGTGTTTTCGTACAGTTTTCTTTACAGATCTCAGTAAAATGGGCAATAAGTTTGACCTTGCAATTGTTTTTTTTAAAGACCAATTTGAAATTTGCTAATTTACGCACCGTGTTCGAAATAAATGAGCAGCTTTTCAAGCAGAAATTCTCTGTATTTCTCTTGCTGTCAAATGGATCAAGGATAATAGGACAGCATCCTCAAGTTACCATATTTGCTCTGATTCGCTTTCTTCTCTTCACCTTTTGGACAGTATTACAAGCAGTGAAAAATTAGTAATCGAAACTTTGTTAACTGTGAGTTTGCTTAGAAATAGAGAAATTGATATCCATTTTGCCTATGTGCGTGTTCATCGTGGATTCTATGGAAATGAAACAGGTGATTTCTTAGCCAAATATGCCTTAAATCTTCCATTCTCAAGAATTATTGGATGTCCTTTCATTATAAGAAGTTTTCAGCTAAGCGCAATAAGGAACATATTTCATCTCTAATGCTGAGAGTTCCAAAAGTTTCTTTCCTTCTATTTACCATAGACTGCATTCCGAGTCTTTCCACTCTGTTAAATTTAAAGTATCTCAGTTTTTATCTGATCACAGTAAATTAGCGTTTTACCTGTTTCGTTTCAATCTAAGAACAAATAATGTATCCAAGTGTTCAAAAAATGTACCTTAAGATGTGGAATATTTAATTTTTTCCTGTGCTGACTTCGATGGTCGTAGATCATGCTTGCAGAATAAATTGAAAATGAATGATTTTTCCAGTGAACGTATTTACTTTCGTGAAGTCTAGACTGTTGTTCTCTGTTTTTGTTCGTTTTATTTATGCATGTAACATTAAGTGTTTTATTTAACTTACTTTTATAAGCCCCGTGTTGTAAATCTGAGGTGCAATGGGAGATTTTATGGGCTCAAAATAAAAAAAAATACGGTTTCCTAAGTTTTTCTCCCCTAAGTTGGAGGAGCTGAGTAAGAATATTTCCCTTATTTACTTGACTTTTACATATAATCTATTAGAAATCGTTTGAACAGTAAGTACAGAAATTCATTATGCTCCAGAATATAATCTATGCTGTCCTAGATCACATTTTGTAATGCTACTGTTAAACGGCTTTCATAACATTGTTGAAACCGATGAATGTTAAGTAGTTATGAATAAATTAGTAACTGTTCTGCACGAAAAAAGGGCAAAATTTGCTCTACTATCACCAAAATGTTCAGGTAAATTTTGCGATCAAATATTTTCATAGATAGTTTCTCGAAGAAATTCACCAAAATTATGGTAAGAATTTTGAAATTTATTTTTATAATATTATCTGAAATTGAAATTTCCTCTAAGAATCCTTTACAATCGCAGGGAGTTAAATATCTCTGAAAAACAGTTAGTTCTTTTTGTTCCTTTTTTTGTCAATTTTGGACACACACACATGTCACATTAGAGACGACAGGTAGGTTTCTTGAATTTTGCTGTTTCGTTATCAAATATTGCATACATATACGGAGACACAGATATCTAGATCAATGTAAGTTAACACAAAAATTTAATTATCCATGTTTGAGGATGGTATTGATAAAGTATGTGAGACGTATTTTGAAGTTATTCTTGTACACTGTCAAAATATTCTACAAAATGATTTGCTGAACATACGTTTACTGACGGCTAAGCATTGAATTTAAAACGTTTCCTTCATAACAATTATTCAAACAGCAGACATGATAGTTCAGGATATGAACAGTTCTTGTTTTGAAATTTAAAGCATACTCTAAAAGATATCAAAACTATCTTTACAAAAATATTATTTTAGTTCGTTAAAAATCTGTGCTTTTGCGGAATCTATTCTTAATACTTGACCGCATAATCCATAAACTAAATCACTACAAATTTTACCACAAGCTTTCGGTTAATCAGCGGAACTTAAACCTTCCATCTATAGCTTTATGTTTAACGCAGCAAACACTTGATAAGACTTCATATTGATTTTGCTCTACGAAGCAGAAATTTTCGCAAAGGAAGCCAGAACATTTCGAAATGTAGCCAACTCATGAGGGAGCTGGCTAATCAAACAATTAAATTTAGCGAAAGAGTCGTGGAGGGATGTGGAGAAGTAGAAGGGGTGCTGTTAATGAAATTAACGCCATATACCAGGATACTTTGTTTTATTGTACCATCAGGTCGACGAAGCGTCTAAGAGGTAATTCCTGTGAATAGTTTCTTCCTCATACTTTTATTATATGTCGACTAATGAGTTTTGTCTTGTAAAAAACAGGAACTCATTCTAGCCTGTGATGAACAAAAGAAATCATACTTGCAGTTTTCAGTGTGGATCAACATAGGCGTATTGCCAGAGAATAGAAGTATAACGAATAAAAGTAAAAAGATAAGTTTAAAAGCGTGTAAGCTACTAGTAGTTTTAATTGAATATGCATTTTTAATTCAAAAATATAATCGCTTAATCACAGTGCTACGCTCTTCATCAGATAAATTAATCTAGAGTTTCTTCTGATATAAACATCTTTGGCAAAACTAGTACCTTAAGACGCTTATCGCTTAATGGCTCATATATCCTTTTGTTAATGATCCCTAAGAGAAAATATTCTGGACTCGGCAGAAAAGAAACTGTTTAAAACTCTAGATTTGGATATTTTTTTTCCCTTTTTTACTTTTGAATTTCGTTTCGAAAGCAGAGTAATAAACTGATCCGAATAGCTACCGAAAGATATTTCTTTTAACTTTCCAACCACAAGGAAAGGAAAGCTATCTTTTTTCTAAGCATTGCATTAGGATGATAGAAAATTGGCCAGTGACGTCAACAAAATTTCGCGGTTCCTTCCGACATAAACAGAGTTTCCATTTGTCACAATGTCTTCCACAATACACATTTACGGAGAGAGAAACTATCACACCGTTAATATTGTTATCTTCAAACAATTCAAATGATTAAAATTAAAAGGTAAAATAAAACGATTCATTGGCTTCCTGACTTAAAGGAACGATTTTCTGTTTATTTATTTCATTTCTTTATAAATGTATATATTGTAAGGGAGGAGGGATGTTTCCGATTTCTAGCTGTCTTTGGCCTGAAACTTCAAATACACTTTACTATGAGGTCTTAGTATTTGTTTTGTTGTTTGTTATTTTTTGTCTTACAATAGTCCATGAGCCATGAACATACGGGTTCCCATTGAATTAAATGCACACAGAACAAATAATATCTTGAAAAAATTTGTTTTTTCAAAAAAAAAAAAAAAAACACATTACATTTCTGAAGCTTTCCACTAAAGTACTCGTCCAGCGTAACAGAGCCCAATCAATAGTTACAACTTCAAACTACTAAGAAAGTTAAACACCCAATGCAGAGCGCATCTAAAGATTGAAGCTCGCAGGGAGAACAGTATTATGAAGTAACTGTGATTTAAAAACTGAGAACTGATGCTCTTTCCGGTCTTATTGCTTTCTTCCATTCTTTGATTTCCCGATATTGCTGGAAAACGTATAATTAAGCATATAGCGAATAAAGTTACAGACAGACAGAAAAAAGTACAGGGGACACCAAAACATCGCCATGGGCAAAACTGGTATCGCCCCACTGCACTAACTATCTATGAAAGTGCACCCTCACGGGACACGCTAGCGCCATGCTCGGGCATTTGTTTATGTTGCAGAATTTATAATAGTTATATATTAAAAGTGCATAATTTGCATTGCAAACAATATTGACATAAGATACAATTTGCAATACACGGCCACTTTGCAATTACATGGATAAATACAATAAATACAATGGATAAATACAATTAGTCATTTAGAGATGTATATACATATTTCTTTTGTGTTTCGGTTTGGAGCTTTGTTGGTGGGAGGGATGATTATGCTACATGGTTCGTTGATTGTTTGGTATTTTGTTACACAGTTTGCAGTTTATAAATTCATTCTTAGCACGGTTTATATTTCAACACACAGTTAATGAATGCATTTCATGGTACATAGTGTTGAGTGCGTAGTACTGGTGTATCTGTCACACATTGCACAGTATGAAGTAGTTCATAGTTCGTAGTTTGAGCAGATATAAGAAAAGTTATGATTATCTCAATAAATGGAGGTATTTAAGTGTGTTTTCTAATGTCACTCCTGCGTAGTAAGAGGGTGAAGAGTGGATATTCTTATTGTTGCATTTTCTGAACTTGTAGAATTATTTCGCGTTGTATGCTATGGATGGCAGAGGTCCAGTCCTTGGCGTTGTAGGTAATCGATAATATTTTTGATGTTTTGGAAGACTTTACGGTGTTTAATGATGAATCTTCTAAATTCTATTCCAGTATCGGTGGGATGACGAATGTGATGGGCTGACGTTAGCGGACACTGAAACATGCAATGTTCAGGGTCTCCGCTTTCCCCACATATGCATCTATCCGGCATAGCCATATTCCGATCATAAAAATACTTGAGAAAGGGACCGTAATCCGAGATGTACTGGGTGAGAAAATAGGTTGATATTGTGGTATTTTCGTCAGCCTTGGACAGCAGTTCGAATATACGTCGTCCTTGCGGTCCTTGTTACCACTGACGTTGCCACTTTTCATTCGCCATTTGTTTCAGTTTGTACTTTAATGCTGATTTAGGCCATGGGATATGAATTTCAAATCCTATTTGTTCTAGTGCTGCCTGTTTTGCTAGAAAATCGGCCCTTTCATTGCCTTCACAACTGTTGTGCCCTCTGGTCCGATGACAGGACAAATTTCTTATTACTTGTGCTTATGATGTCTTGAATTTGCCGGACTATTGGAGAATTTGTGTCCTGTTGTTTGATGGCATGTATGGAGGACTGACTGTCGGTGATTACATGGATAGTATCAGTATTTAACCCTCTAAGTTGCATAATGCTGATTAGTATGGCTATGAGCTCTGCTTGATATACACTGTTTTGCGGCCTAAGGTGACCTTGCCATTCAGAATAAAGGCCTGTTTTTGTTTTTATGGTGACACCGCTTCCTACCTTATGTTGGATCTTTGATCCATCCGTGTATGCAGTAAATTCAGTTGATGGAGGTGGTTTGTCGAGGCTGCAACTGAGGTTGTGAAGACCCAGAGCGGGATGTCTGTTATGTTTCGGTGGCTTTTCTTCATAGTCTTGTGGATTGAAAATGATGTCGTTGTGCGTGGCAGTTTTCTTGAGTTGTAGGATCATTGCGGACAGTACTTCGATATCTGTTTGAATTGGTTGTGGAGTCACTCCGGCTATTGTTTGCAGTGCATTGGTGGAGGTTGTTGAGAATGATCGGGTAATATTGATTAAGAAAGGTCGTTGAATTGAGTTAAGAGTCCTAATTTTTCTCGCTGTCGTGGGAAAGGCCCAGATAGCAGCTCCGTAGGTGATTATTTTATTGATTACTGTGTTTAAAAAATTTTCATAATGCGATGGTTAAGACCTCAGGGATATCCTTTCATAGTCTTTAATGCTTTTGCGATTTTGGCAGTGGTTAGCTTCTTTTCCTGGAGATGCGGTATCCAATTGAATTTCTGATCTATGGTGAGTCCTAAGTCCTTGATGGTCTTCACACATTTATTTTATTGTTTCCAATTCGCAGCGTGGGATTCCTGGTGATTGTTTGCTCTGACTTGTGTATTATGAGTGTATGAGATTTTATGTGTGATATTTGGAGTTTTATTGTATGACAAAGGTTGTTGCATATATTAAGGGTGGTGTTGCAATTTTCCTCTAGTTGTCTTCGTGTTGATCCTTAAATTATGAAGGCTACATCGTCGGCGAAGGCAAGAATCCGTGTGTGATTTGGCCACTGATGATCGATAATATTATTAAAGGTGATGTTCCAGAGGTCCGCGTTTATACACGACCCTTGGGGACATCATTGAGTTTGTTTTCTGGCGATTATGGTATTGTCGTGGATTACTACATTTTGTCTGTTCTTGAGATAGTCCTTAATCATTAGGTACAGATTTTTTGGGCCTTGCATCTACCTGAGGGCCTACTTGACAGCTGGCCACCAGAGAGAGTCAAATGCGTTTTCCAGGTCAAGACACTGGAGAGCCGAATGCATTTGATTATTTTTGTTTGCTTGTATTTGAAAGATTGCTATATCTATTGCGTGAGTAGTTGAGCTTTTGGGTTTAAATCTATACTGATTGGTACTCATCCTATTGTATTTATATATATGGTATTTTATTCTATTGACCAATAGTCGTTCAAGAAGCTTTGCCATGGCTGGTAGTAGATTTATTAGTCGGTATGAGCGAGGGTCCTCTGGTTTTTTGTTTTTCTTAGAGAACAGGATGACTTGTCTCTGCTTGAAGCAGTCCGGGAAGCAGTTGTATTTCAGACATTTATTGTAAAGGTTTAGGAGTATTTCGGACTGATTTTACATATTATCTTCAAAACTTGATTTGAAATCCCATCTGGTCCAGGTGCCTTCGCATTGTTAAGTGCTTTGACGAGTTGCAACAATTCGCTCTTTGTAAATTGCCTGTCATCTGGGGTGTTTGGTGGATTGATGGACGTTCTTAATTCTCGTTGCTTTGGGGTGTCTTCGTCGCTGTTGTCCTGTGGGAAATCATGGTCTAGGATGTTGTTTAAGGCTTTTGTCGCGACACTGGCATTGTTGTGCGTATGGATTCTATTTGAGGTGTGTATCTGCGTTGGCTTGAAAATCTTGAAGGGGCCATTTTATAGAGTGCTCCATAAGTATTCTGGTTATTGGTGCAAAAGATGGTCCAAGATTTCAGTTTAGCTTCCGTGATTTTCTTCTTATAAATTGCCCTTTGCCTGTTGTATTCAGCCCACGCTGTTGTGCGATCTTCTTCGTTTGTGCTGGACTTTAGTCTTCGTCTTAGCGCTCTGGTTCGCAGTTCTTTGGTCCACCAGTTAGCTTTTGTTTCGTTGGTGGCTGACTTAAGTTTGAAGGACGCGTGGCAGCATGTTTGAATAAGTTGTGCGAAGTGCACTGCATATGTATTGACACCTTCTTTGGATTTCGTCTGGGTGATGATAAGTAGAATGGATTGAAGTTTTGGACTTAATATTTTAATAAACGTTTTCTCTGTGCTGCTACTAATTCGAAAGCGTTTCGTCTGTATGTTATCTATTTTCTGGGCAATTTCAAGGGTGATATATTTGTGGTCGGAGAAAGAATCGTCTTCGCTGATCTTCCTGTTCTGGATTTTGTGAGTTAGATGGTGTGTACTGAGAGTTAGATCGGGCCATCCTCTTCCATTGATTGTGGTGAAAGTGGGTAAGTCCTCAGGGTCGTTGAAGAATTAGATTGTTTGAATAAATAAAGTCCTCCATTTCTGTTGGGGTGGTACGTGGATAACCTCATAGGCTGTTCTGTGCATTAAAATCACCATTGATCACGTGAGGGACGTTGCTATTGTGGAGAGTCGTCTTTATTTCCTGGAGAGTGTTATCGATGTCTTCGATAGGCGGCGCATAAGCGCTGGTAAGGTAGATTTGTGATTCTGCAGTTTCACATTCTACAATCCATTTGATATGGTGACTACATCTCTGTGTGCCTTGATCATGAGCGGAGTTTAGGACTTATTGAGTACGATGAGGGTTGCTCTCGGGACTTCGTAGTGTCCGAGTCGTGCCAGGATATGACGTTCGATGTTAGTGGCAGGTTTCTTGGGCAACCTTGGTTTCAGTAAGGCTCTTGTTCAAAAATTATGTCATGATATTGCTTGGATATGAATTGTATCAAATTATCAGTGGCTATCTTTGAACGCTGAAGGTTGATATGCAGAGCTTTAATTCCATTTTGACGTATAGACTGATGGAGGAGTGCTGTGCTATGGTTTTCTATGAAAGTGACGTTCCTTGGAGATTGATTACTCATTGTACTGCGTTCTGCTCTTAATTCTCAAAACTTCTTCTTTGTAGGTTGCGCAATGGTTGACATAGGCGGGATGATCACATGAGTATCTGGTGCCGTAATGCTTGTTGTTTATTTCGCAGTTTATGCAGTTGGGGTATTAGATTTACATTCGATGGTGTTTGCCACCGCAGTAGGCACAGTGTGGATTATAGGTGCAATCCTTAGAGCGATGGCTAAACGTTTGACAGTGATAACATCTGTGGGCACCTATAAATTCTGTAATTGAGCTGGTGTGCCAGCCTAAATGGACGGTTCGTAGATTCATACGTTTAAGGAATGAAACAGTTTCACATTCTACAATCCATTTGATTGTGTTGTATTTGTCCTTGAGTTTGAACAGAGGCTTGAAATTGGAGATGTTGTTGTTCGTAGCTTTTGCTAGTGCGGTGCTTACTGCTTCAGCTGTTGTATTCGGCGGAATTTGGTGGATAGCGCACTTAGGGGTTCTTAGCTTTGGAACCTTTGTATGTATTAAATCAGTTGCTTTTTTCGTCTATTTAAGGAGGTTGTCTAGTTTAGCTACGTTATCCTGTGAAGTGCAATGTACTGCAAGTCCACCTTCCTTTATCGGTACTATCTTTTTGATTTGAAGTTTGAATGTTTTCGATCGGGATCGTTTCGTCTTACAGTTTTTCTTGTAGTTTTGGCACACTTCTGGCGTCCTTTGCATAGATGAGAAGGATTGGATCTTTTTTCTTTTACCTCAGAACTTGTGCGTAGGTTTCTTTGATGCTGGGTGCTTCATAGTTACCGCAATTGGTGATGTCCTTTGAAATTTCAGGGTGGGGATAATTGGAGCAGCACTGTTAGTTGTTTACTACTGCTGTTGCTTCGGCAGTGCACGGCTATTATTCGCAGGATTCGGCGATTGTTGTAGTTTCATTTGCGCTTTTGCTGGCTAGATTATAGAGCGTTGATAATAGAGATATTAGCTCTTCCCGGATAACATTGGGAATAACGTATCTGCAGCTGTAATGTGAATTTAAGAGCTCCATGCAGCGAGAGTAGATGCCAGAGGCAGATGCAGGTATTGACATGTGCGAGTTTGCTGATTGGGATGCTGCTTGCGATATAATGATGGAGGTGTTTTGGTCGGGAAGATGAGTGTCGTCACTGTGTTTGCGTGTGTGCGATGTAGTGTTTGGCATAATTATACAGTTTCAAAACAATTGGATACTGACATGCAATAAAATACAGTAAACAAACAAAAGTAAGTAAAGTATTAAAATAATAAGACCTCTTGGTATGTGACAGAAAGAAAATTAATAATACAATAGGTCGCAGATAAGCTAGGATGTTACCTGGATTATAAGTTTACAATGCTAGTGACATAATAGTGATTATAGAACGATGTAATTAAAAAAAATGAATGATAAGTGACTACTATGAATATTGAAATCAAGGCAACACGGTAAACAGGTAAATTTAGCTAAACGACAACAACAACAAATTACTGATCAAACTGCTAATGGTGGCAATACAGCAGACTAGTAGGAAGTATAGAAGTTACTGAATATAAGTAAATTATAACCTAAGTACCTGCTGAATGATGATTATCACTGTGGGGGGTTGGAAAGGCTACAGATAATGTGGCAGGAGGAATTAAAAAAGGAGCTTAACGAACTAATTAATTAAATGTGTTAGTGGGAGTTGTGGCAGAGAAGGAGGAAGGAGTAAAGGAATTGATGTGAGATTGGTATAGAGTTGTTAGCGCACTAGAGGAGTCAGAAATTGGAGAAATAAAGATTATATAATGCAACAAAATTAGAATTATATTAGGCTTATGCAGTAAGCTAGCGAATTATTGATTATACATTGCAGGAAATTAAAATTAAATTAACGTGTAAAGCACAATAAATGGGAATTATGATACAAAAATAATGCAGAAGCTTAAGTTATAATGACCGAAATACACAAAATTGGATAATTATGATGGAACTACAACGCACAAAATATTAATAATAACAATAAAAATAAAAAAGAATTAAAATTATATTTTCTAGAAAGCACAATAATTGAGAATTATAATGATAATATTACTCGGAAAGTACAGTATTTCAGAATTAAAATGATTATACAAAGCAGAAAGTTAGGATTGAATTATCCGAGAAGCACAATACTCAGCTAATATCCTACGCACTATGCGTTAGAATTATTACTGAAAACAGGAATATAGGAAATGTGAGAATCATTGTAATACACTTAAAATATATATATATATTAACAACAAGTACTACGTTCAAAAATAACCATGAGATGCTAGAAGAAAATGCATTAATAGTTACAAAAATGCATCTCTAGAATAAATCACTTATGCTACACTGATACGGCACTGAAAAGAATAATACCGATGTGCTACCGGGAAAAGAACTTAAGTCCTTGATGCAAACAGTAGCCCATGAAAAAATAGTTCTTACAAATTCCTTTAGATGGCAGTGCAGATTTGGCTTCCGTAATAGCTCCCAAGTGACCTTAGAGAGTATTGAAATGCAGAGGGGGGCTGGACAATGGACGTTGATGCGTTCTCCAGGACGAACGGGGGGGGGTGGGCAGGAGAAAAATGAATTCCAAATTCGTAATTAAACAATTAATACTTTATAAAAATAGAGCTATTGGGACTACAAAGATGAGATGCACATCAAAATAAAGGTAATAATAAGGCCTACCTTGCTACTATTGTATCTCTTCAGTACTCTCAAAGGATGATGAGATATTAAGGTAAATATCCTGGAAATATGCCCTTTTCGACAATTTTTTAAACACAAACTATTATCATAGCCGATGACACAACAGTTTTCAAATTTGTATCAGAGACGGGCAGAATGTACCAGCTATCCAACGGTACGTCGATTGTGGCAGGATGAATACATGGAGCCGAGGTATCCTTTATAAAATAATGCTACTAGATAGCACTTCGCTGATATTGGCACTTCCTTGCTGTGTTATGAATGGCGATCACTTAAACAATGGAGTAGAATCTTTAAAAGATCATAATTCTGTATCTATTGGACAAAATAGCATGAAACCAATATCAGATTCGAGCTCTCAACAATTACAATAAACAAGACTCGGAACATAATGTAACTAAATCATCGCAAAAATTAGCGACAAAAATAAGTCGCAAAAAGTCATCGCCAGATTGGCGCTACTTTATCAGTTTGGCGAGATTGGCCCGAACTTCATGCCCATTTGGCACTTTGGTCTGCCCCTGTAATCCTATGTTTTCGGCGAAGCTTCATTCTCTAGATTTTTCTTGTTTTATTATGCAAGAGATGTTACAATATTACATATGATTTCTCTAAAATTATTTATGTGTATATATATAATTCGCAACATTGCGCCCTTCCGAAGGACTGTACGGTCCGCGCAGTACAGTAACTGCACAAGAAGGCTTACTTACAGCTAAGGAAAATCAATGCAATAATAAATTCAATAAATAACAAACAACAAAATGAATACTAAGCCAATAAATGAACATATATATATATATATATAAACTTAGGATCATCATATTAGTATACTATTTACATTATATGCAACATAGAGAAAGCGGCTAGCCTGTTGAACTGAACAACTTTAGGCTTAAAATCTGATAACTTAAGAATAAGAAATACTACTTCGTTTAGCCTGTTTAAGACAGCATATAGACCGTAGCAAGGAGACTATAGTTTAGGACAACGTCCTTTCCGTCGATTGGAATTCCATTATTACACCTTACACTACTACAGTTTCTTTGAATCGATGTCCTGTAGCTCTCCTGTCCTAACGGGTCTTCATCTTCTTCGTCCTCAATAACTCAATCTCGTGCAAATTTGTACATCACTTCAAATCGTGTGTGCAACATGTGCGCTGGGCATCTCTCTAAATCATGTGTTACTTCAAACCATGGAAATCTTGGAGGTACTACTCAGGCGACGAAGGCGCATTCAGAGGGCGACAAAATAAGAGGCCGCAAGACAGATGAAGTTCACGACCAAAGTGCATCTGCAATAGCAGTATTATCCACAAGGACGATGGTCTTGTGGATAATACTGCTATAAGCCAAAAAAACACAGGCAGTTTCCGATCTCAGACATGTTGATTTCTGGAAGCCATTAGTAAGAAGTGAATTGTTGTCTGACTGCAGTTTTAAACGAGTCGTTTAGGTTTTGTTTTAGCTGAGTAGTGTACAGCGTTCACTAATTTCAGCCGAGATGAATTTCCTTCCTCGATCGGAATGTAACTGAAGAGACACTCCAAACCTAGAAATCACTGCTGTATACCTCTGCTACTGTATACCTCTGCTTTTGATCAGAGGAAGTATACTCGTCAGGTCACTTTGTAAAGTGATCGATGACCACAAGGATATATTTTTTAATCAGCAGATCGCGGCAGATGTTCCGGGTTTTGTAGGCGATGCGTTCAAAAGGCACTTTAGCATTGTAGCATTAAATCTCCCTCGTCTGCGTTTCTTGGTCACAAAGACATCGCTAGATTGGCACCACTTTTGCACGTCAACCTTTGCTTTATTCTAGTAGAAATATAATTGTGAGCCTGCTTCTTGGCTAGAATTTTATAATCAGTTTGAAAGCGCTATTCATAATAAGAGTAATCTTACAAATATAGACAAATTTAATGATTTAAGGTCATATTTAGGAGGTGCGGCATCTAATTGCATAAGCGGTTTCGCATTAACAGAAAAAAAATTATGCTGCTGCTTTGGATATATTAAAAGGTAGATTTCGTAACACGAATACTCTTATAGAAACCCATTTCAATGAGATACTTAAAATTTCTATTATTTGTATAAATGATTTAGCTGAGTTGAGAAGGTTGTTTGATAAAGCTGATACTCAAATTATAAGTTTAGAGTCGTTAGGAATTGAAACAAAATCTTTCAGCACTTTATTGATTCCCATTTTGTTAGAAAGTATTCCGAAAGAACATATTTTACAATTCAATAGAACGTATCCAGATAGTTCTTGGAACTTTAAGGATCAATTTCTTTCTAGAAAAATTTTAGGGAAAGAACAGATTTATTTAGTAGCAAAACTGAAAATTATCATAATTTTGGTAATGAATATAAAAGTAATTTCAGAAAATCTGAAAATGTATCGGAATATATCACCTGCGAGTTATATTATAAATGTTAAAACAAACTGCATATTTTGTAATAGGAAATAACAGTGTCGCGGAAAAGAAAAATGGATTAAAAAGAGATAATCAATGTTTTCGTTTTTTTTTTCAAAATTCCATTCAGCTCGATTCTGTAAAACTAAACTCGACTCATGAGAGAAATGCAACAGCGACTCAAGCAAGAAATGCGGGGCTTTTCGCGGGAGTACGTTTTTTGGAATTTCTAGACTCTCTGATGTTTCCATATTATCTGAATCAAAATATTTTGGCATTCTATCCTCTATAGAACTAATACTCTGGCCATTACTCTCGTTAGCGGTTTTTTGAAAGAAATTTTTCTGCTTGCTTTGAATTTTGGTTTCCTGCTCTTGTGTCGAATGAGTTGATTCTGTCTTATATTTACTTGCATTGCTTTGAGTTTTAATGACGGAATGCTCGATTCATTGATAGATCCATGGGTTGCAATAGATCTCATGGATTTTGCTACGGTTGGAAAAGTTGCATTGAGGTGCACTTGCCAATTTCCACTATTCTCCTAGCTTCAGCATACGAAACGTTTCTGTTAACTTTAGTTGTCTGAACTTCTCTTTCCAGTTTCCTTTTTGGACATGAACGAGAAAAAGCTGGGTGCTCATCTTTGCAATTGGAACACAATCGCATAGCGGTGCAATTATAATTATTGTGACCAACCATCGAGGATGGAGTGCACTTAACATTGCCACGACAGGACGTCTTATAGTGACGAAATTGGTGGCATTAGAAACATCGCATAGTATTGGAAATACACGGTCCTACAATTCAACTTAAGTATCCTGCGTTAATATTCTTCGGCAAGTCAAGTGAATCGAAGGACAGGTTTACGTGTTTCATGTCAATCAACTGACCTCCCTTACGCATCTTGAACCGCTTACTAATTCAAAAGTTTTGATCAGCTAACTTGGAAACAAACTTATCTCCAGAAAGTCCATTTACGAGATCACATTTCTATAGAAACTGAGTATTTTGTGCGCTGACACACTTATATATACTTTACTAAGTTTGGTTTGACGTAGAAGGGAAGCAGACTGGGTGCCGAAACGTTAACAATAAGCAGTTCTCAAGAACGGAGACGCTTTATGTTCCTTCACTCACCTATGCATCAATGGATATGTTAGCTTATTAGGAAAGGAGATTTTTGCTGTTCGCCACAGCACTCTAACAAGGAAGCGCGGGGAATCAATAGTTTCTTCGACATTTGCATTGGTACATATTTTCTTAACAACATATTTATGAACAGGTTCGGTAGTTTAGTTGGTTTCATTCGATTCAGATTTTTTGGGAGATAAATAGATACCATTTTTGAAACACCTAAGATTCGGATCCGATCTCCCCGCTCAGCGAGGAGCCCCACAAGGGAACACAGCATCCTGTGTTAGGGCACACCAGACCTATACGTTAACTGAAGCCCCTCAGTCGACTGTCCCGAAAGCAGGTACGCTTGAGAGCTTACCCCCAACCCACTAGCACAAAGACTAGTGACTAGCCGACTGACTCCCGTAAGAACAAGATGCCTGACGTTTAGCTGAAGCAGAGGCCAAAGCAGTGTTTTGGAGACAATACCTCGACCCTCAACTACCAGTGCCACCCTCCTTTCCAGCGGCACGGGTCTTCATTCTCGGCAAACATGTGGCTAGGTTTCTCGCCCCTCGAAAGCAAAAGACAAGAGCAGGTCTCATAACGAGCCCCAGCCTCCGAAGAGAAAAACCACAAGGGAGAAGCGAAGGAAAAATATATGAGATAAGAAAGAAGGGGACGGTAAAGAGAATAGATCAGTAGGGTTCCAAGATCGTGCACCAGCAACATAATTCCTGAAAGGCGAAGGTACCTTGGAATTGCCCCAAGGGTACTCACAAAGAATGAGTTTCCAAGTGGACGACATTTTGGACTTCGTGTTCACTGAAATTTAAGAGGTTGTCAAAGCCGTACGATTTGTACGAGCATGAATTTTCTGCGGTAGAGGTTGTAAGGATTTTAAGTTCACTAACGTTTATCTTATTTTAAAACTTTACTATCATCTCTTATTTTCCACTTCCGGCCAGAATTAACGCGAGAATATGTTTTTGCAAATTGTACTTGCTAACGCTTAAGTATTTAAGTTGTGGCTTTTTGTAGCCGCCCAGACGGTATAGTGGTTAGGGGAGCCTGACTGCGATACTGAAGGGCCCGGGTTCGAATCCCGAAGAAGGCATGGATGTAAAATTGTCTGTCCCTTCATAGAAAGTAGCGGTGACCGCCTATTAGGTGCCTCCATAATAAAATGGTCCCCACTTCTGGCCTTAGTAGTGGCCAATGCCGTTATAGGCAAGTGCCCGCCATTCATAAAAAAAATGTTGTGGCTTTTTGCCAAGAGTAGAAGGAAGGAGAGAGAGCCCTCGTGCTACGAGTCTTCACGCGAGCTTGCCATCAGTTCCTGTCCACCTTTAAGGCCAGAGTTTAACCCTCTTGAAAGTTAGACTTATTGTAGTTTTCCGCAGTTTGTGTACCACAGACGTAGTAATTTAAAAGGTCATTCTTAGTGCTAGTCATCTGTGTAAGATACTAAAATTTAGCTCTTATATAAATTTTAGTTAGTAGTCTTATATTCCTTTACGTTCAGACCACAAGTGTTTGGTCTTTGTATCCTGGAGTTCGGGAATGTATGTAAAATCGATAAACGAATAAAGGGTAATTTGAGCACTCCTTATCTTTATTGTATCTTCTACACATGCACGAAGATAGCTTTTGGTAAGCTCCCTATTCCTTCTCGGGACTACAGTTATGTTTGCGAAATCATTTAAAAGAAACACAAGTCCTAATAAGGTAATCTTGGAAATGTTCTGCAGCTTTATCTACGGCGAGCATCTCGATCATGGTGATAAGAAACGATTTAGATAGACACTTGCTCCAGTATCGCATTACACAATCTTGGCCGTTTATGTCTTGGGAGAAAACAGCACCGACACTTTCATTGCTATCATCCGTGTCAAAAATAAATGGCTTGTCGAGCTGAGGCGGGTAAAGACTGCCGCAGATCTTAAGTTCTTTAGTTTGTAAATGCACAAGAAAATGTTTTGTCCACAAGAAAATTTTCTTGCTACCTGTCGGTTTCTGACATATGTTTTCCGGTGAAAGAAATGTCCTTCACAAATCTAAAGTAGTGAGCACAAAGACCCAGGAAACGTTTCATCTAAGGGACATTTTTAGCGCGTCTCCAGACTTTAACTCTGACATTTTTTCTGGATCCGTACGCAAAACTTCGTCATGAATGACATGTCCAATGTAAATCATTTCCTGTCTGAATAATTTACATTTGGCGAGACTTAATTTGAGATTTGCTTCCTTCAATTTCTGAAGGACCTTCCTACCATTTTCCAAATGCTGTTCTAAAGGTTTCCAGACGATGGATGATATAATCCATGTACATCTGAAAAGTTTCATAGGAAAGACCTCTCAACACTGCCTCCATGAGACGTTTAAGTGTTACCGACACATTACATAGTCTAAATCGCATCACCTTCGAACTGCCAAAGTCCTTGTCAGTTAATAAATGGCGTCTTCTCTGGGTCACCAGTATCGCTACCTCTCAATATCCACTCTTTAAACCAAATGCCGATATCCATTTTTTTTGGTCCAGAATGCTATCAGTTCTAGGAAGAGTGTAGCTGTCTTTTTTCGTGATGTTACTGAACCGGAGACAATTAATGTAAAATCTAGGGTTGCCATATTTCTTCCTGATAGGATGGTGGGAAATATCCAATTTCGCAGTCATTAAATGAAGTCTTTGTAATGTAACTATCTTGCATGGCATTTAGAACCTTTCTTATCTCTTCCTGTTTAGAAATCGGTAGACATGTTGAATATTGCTTGGCTGGTGGACGATCTCCCGTACCAACTCTATTCTGTTCCAAACTGTTTCGTTTCGCGCCAGAAGATGAGCTGGAGAAAACATCTTGAAATTCTTGAATGACGCATTCCTTCGGTTTCATAGCTTAATAGTGCATTCTGGAATAACTTTGATTTTAGGCTTTACGAAGACACAGAGACTGGAAGACTAGTGGTTCGTGCAACACAACTATCTGGAATTCCTTGTTGTAACCACTTCGCCTTTACCGCTTATCACTGACTTTGGAAGCACACCTCTCACGGGATGAAGGCTGTCGATAGGTCGGCGAGTGTCTAGGCGACTAGTACTCGTTTCGTATTGTTACAGTTCTTAGAATATTCCATCATGCCATGCATACCGGAAACTTCCGTTTTTGGCTATGGATACAGGTAGTAAAAATTATTTCCTTGCTGGTAGTCATATACGTCAAGTACACAGGTGCTTTAAATGAAGAGCGTTTTCATGTTTTGGAAATGTCAGATTTAAAAAAAAATTAGTGGTATTTAATTTTGGTATATAATTAGTGGTATTTAATTAGTGATATTTAATTTCATTTACTACTTGTTTTTAGAAGTCGGTTAGTTATGATAATTTGAAGAAACAATTTTAAATGAAGAAGCAAAACTGTGTATAATTTGATAGCATCAGATAGTTTATTTATTTCTGGTAAAATACTGAATATGGAATCAGTACGTAAAAATGAAGCAAAAACTATTACTAAACAAGTCCTAAGTACTTAACATACCCTGTTACTAATTGTAAAATCCCACGAAATTTTCTTTTCCTTCTTGTGTTTTCCGCAGACAGTTTTATTTTTGATCATGTTTTGGTGATCACAATTTCTTCACTAATCTATATATATAAAGAAGAAAGTCTGTTTGTTCGCTAATACTCAGTCACTACTATAGGTATCGTCACCAAACTTTCTACAGTTCTTTTCTGGGTCCTGGAAAAGGTCGACGTTGACGCTTTTCCAAAAAAAGTAGCTAAAATCAGAGATATTAATTAAACGCTAGGAAAAACGATACATTTCGCATTCATTTTTCCGAGTGGCAACAGTCCCGCAAGCTGGAGATAAAAATATGCTTTATTTCGAAAGTTGTTGCCATTGTTCGCTTTCAAATCCTAGAGTTTGTTAGTAAAAGGTTTGTAAGTTTTACGGGGAAATAAAAATAGAATTGGCAAACATTAAATCCATTATTTCCGATTCCAATAATTCGTGGGAAGCCTTTTCGGCTATTCCCATCTTCGTACGTCTTTAATCAGCCAAAATATTAAATGAAAACTGGAAGCGTTAATTTTCACACTCATTTTTTCGAATGGCAACAGTGTCGCGAGTTGGAGATAAAATGCTTTCTTTCGAAAAGTGTTGCTACTGCTCCCTTTTCAAATCGTAGAGATTGTTAATTAAAAATTTGTAAGTTTTACGAAATCTCTCTCTCTCTATATATATATATAAATAAGAATGTTTGTTTATGTGTTTGTTTATTCGCGTTATTGATTTCGGATCAATTATTTTAAATTTTTTTGTCACACTTAATCGACTGAAATTGAATATAGGTGAAATATTGGATGGAACTTGAGCTTTGATTAGAAAAACGAAAATCATTAAAAACTACGTACCATTGTTGCTGATATAATGGGAAAGAATTAGCTTATTTTTCTATCGAAAGTTTTTATGTGAGTTTCATATCGCATCAGACTGAAAAATGTATGACTGTGATTCGTATTTTTTTGCATAGTTATTAGAGAAGGATTACAGCCATATCCTTCTGTCTTTTGTTAGATGCATAAATGTCAATCTACCTTAACTGGCATCGGTTACTACCTCTAGTCTACAATAAACAAGCCGTAAGTTTTTTTTAGACTTGTCCCGTTTAATTTCCAATCTAATTAATCCGTTTCTATATATCTTTTCCTGTAGTTTAATGCAGCTTAAGGGAAACTGGCGTTATGTTAAAATATTTAATTAAATCTTTTTAAATCCAGGCACCTATTTATTAACTGCAGCAGAGGTGTCCTGTCATAAAAATGGTTCCATAAGCCACGCTTACATCATCCATACTTAAATACTTAAATTACGATTTTATGACGCTTTATATAGATCAAAGGTAGCCAAATTTTGTGTACGAAAGATTTATTTTGTTCTAAAACATACATCGTGATCGACACGTTGTCACAGGCCTATTTTTAAGAGGGCAAGAGGGTTGTAAAGTGGTTAATATGTTAAATTATTAATTATTCTACATATATTTTACATTATGAAACAAACAGTTTGTTGATTGAAATTTTATACCCAGATAAACTTAAGCAACAAAATTATTGATTGACGATGTTAGCAAAAAAATTAAAGAGAAAGATAGAAAAAGAATGTATTTTATTAATTAATGAGAAGACCGGATTTTCATGTCTTTAAACAAGGAATCATAATTAGGTGTATATCCTGACAAAACTAATATTAAAGAGTCTTCAGTATGTGCATTAGTCAACACACAACGTTGTTTAGTCTTCGCTAACTTCATGTAGGAAAATGCCGATTCGCAGAGGAAAGTGGATTCGAAACAAGAAATAAATATATTTTCTACATTTGGTTATGCCTGAATATTTTTTTTGGTTAACATACTTCCAAAAATCATCTTCAAATTTTCATTTTCAAATACTTTCGCCAACTTCAAAGAGCCTAGATTTGCATTTTTCTCTTCAATTAAGGATTTTCCTATATGGTTGTGTACGCATGTTTTCCCCACCCGGGGATTATTTGAGGTGCTGGAAATATCGTGATTTAATTCACGCTGATGCCGGCCCATATTAAAGAACAAAGTATATATGTAGCCAGAATTCTGTAAGTAACAAAAGAATAGGTTCCCTTGTACAATAATTGTAGTTGCACTGCTCTTTTATACCTAGTGCATTCTAAACAAAACGCCCTAATGCCTCTCTAACTGTAATTGAAAACTTGGTTCTCTGTGTGCCGTGTAATCAGTTCCTGATTTTAAAATTGCATGGACCGACGGGTCGATGGTGATCGACTTGTTGGCCAACCCTGATACAGATAATAAAATTATTTTTTATTATCTGTACAGATAATAAAAAATAATACAGATAATAAAACGTTTATATATTATATATATATATATTACAAAGCCTATGACTTCAGCTAAAGCTGCAAAGTAATAAAATATGAATTCATAATAATTTATGGGGAGAAAACTTCCCATGTACTAGCTCCAAGGAACAGAAATTCAATTTAAAATCATGAAAGAGAAACACTTTTAGTCAGAATTTGAATTAGTATTTTCTAGACCTCCTTTCTTCAAAAACATAAAAATCTACTGAGAAAAATCTTTAAATTAAAAAATACCAAAATCAATAGTAAACATTTAAGTATTGGAAAAGTAGCTATTGTCATTGATCATAGATTAGTGGGTTTTTCAAAGGGATAAACCAATCTACCATCAATTAACAGCAACACATTTTTTTTTTATTTTTTATTTTAGTATTTTTGCAATTAAAGATTTTGATGTTTTTAAAGCAAGGAGGTCTATAAAATACTAATTTTAAAATACTGATTAAAATTCAGACTAAAATAATTTTCTTTCGTGGTTTGAATTTGAATTTCTATTCCTTGGAGAGAGTATTTGAAAGTTTTCTTATTATAAATTATTATGAATTATATACATATATATATTTGTGTGTGCATATATATATATAAATAAACAAATATGAAGTAAAAAGAAAACTTCCTTTTTTGTTATAAATTTTAGGAACTTACTTTACTGTTTCTTTTTATTTTTTTATTCTTTATTTTACAATTTTTTGATTAAATTTTCATTTACTTGTTTTATGTTTGCATACTTTGGATTACTTCTGTTTAACCTGTTCTTGGCCTCGGTTATATTAAAAAAAGTTGTGTATAATATGATATTAAAAAATTGTTAGATTTTTAAGCGTTTTCGCTTATTTATGATTTAATTATTTTTAAGAAATATTTTTGATGTATTGAAAAAGGTTCTAGGCTATAAAATGTAACTTATTTTTTGAAACTTGAATTATATAATAAGTTTCATAGCTTAAAATGATTGTCCTTGTATAAACAATAAATTTTGAAAGTTTCATAACAATGAGTTAAATTATGTAAAAATTTGTTTGCGTGCGTAGGTGCGTGGCCTAAACCACATAAACATTTTAACCTTTTCTAATGTATCAAAAATATTTCTTGAAAATTTTATGATGGTCGGTTAAGTAATTAAGGCGTGAAAGCGTAACATTTATTAATCAAGAATGTATTAATTTTTATTTGCTTAATTTAATTTATTATTTAAAATCCTTCAGAATTTCCGGCTTTTGGCTCTTCTTTCACAAACATTTTTCAGTCATTAGGAAATATACGTAGCAGTTTTACTAGATTTTGTGGCGATACGTTACGGGTAAATATAAAATATCTGCGGCCTATAGGTATTTAAGAAGGGCAGTATTTACGGAAATTTTTCGCTGAGTGTATTTTTAAAATTCACGCTGAGTTGAAACCTACTTAAGAACGTCAACGTGAGCGAAGCCGCGGGTAAAAGCTAAATATCTTTATCTTTTTTTGTTTATTTATTTATTTCCTTTTTTACAGTTAATTTTTCCCAGTTTTTTTTCCCGTTTTCGAAACCCCTCGCAATCGTAAATCTAACATATCTAGGAATTCATCTCGAGCCCGGGCAGCCAAAATTGCTCGATCCCGCGAATCTTCCGTAAATGCACAATTAAGAAGACAAGAACAAGCAAGGCGACAATCTGTTTTGAGAACTGATGAAACAACTTCTCAAAGGCAAGAAAGATTAGAGGCCTAAACTTACCTATCAAGCTTCTATGAGAGCAGCTGGGACGCCTCTCCAAACACAACTCCGCTTGACAGAACGACTTAAAGGCAAGCTACTTTGAGAGCCGCTGAAACACTTCTGGAAACGCAGATCTGCTTGAAAGAGATACTCCAGAACAATTGCAGGTGAGAAGAATCGTTTATGCAGAAATACAAACTGAACACAGGCGAAATTTTATGCATAACAATTGGTTAGTATTTAATGATTGTGAACTTCAATGCGATGCTTCAATTGATTACCATAATCATCTATCAATTGTTATGGATTCTATGAGTAAGAAATGCCAGTTTTGCAATGCTTTAAAATGGGAAGATGAAACTGCAGGAATGTGCTGTTCCAATGGTAAAGTTTCGCTTTCTTTACTTGGTGAACTAGAAGAGCCGCTGGAAACTCTATATTTATATGATAGAGATGAATCAAAGGGTTTTTAAAGTAAAATTAGAAAATACAACTCTTGCTTCCAAATGACATCTTTTAGAGTAGACAAAGCGATAAGAATGCCCGGGATTTAACCAAATTTTAATGTACAAGGCCAGATATATTATCCAATTGGTTCACTATTTCCAACAGATAAAGAACCGCAAAAAGTTTTGCAAGTTTATTTTATGGGTCAAGAAGAAAATGAAGAAAGCCATCGTTGTCAGTACATTAATGGAGTCGAGAGAGATATATTATTAAAAATTTAAAGAATGTTACATGACTTCAACGTTTTGATAAAAACCTTCAAAACTGCAATAAAAAACTGGCCTCAAGACTATTAAAGTCGTCTTTCATACTGACCGAACTCCACGTGGCGAACATGAAAGGCGCTATAATTCACCTACAATTAATGAAGTTGTTGTCTTACTTACTGGCGACCTATGCTCTTCACGAGATATAGTGTTACAAGCACATGATTATACACTGACATGCGTAGCAGATAGATACTCATAAATTTTACGATGCTTTGCAGTACCCATTAAGTTTTAGTGAAGGAAAATTGGGATGCAATTTTCATATTCCACAGATTATTCCAACTAAAAAACAGTCAGTTTCCGGTAAAAAAAGTTTCCTGCATGGATTTTTACGCCTATCACATAATGCTTCGAAAGAATGATTTCACCCTCCTTCTGCGGTCGAGGCAGCTCTTTCATCAATTCTTAGTAGATATTTATATCAAAGTAGAGAGCGAATGCCTTCGTTACATTTCTTTAAACCAGAGACAACTACGAATTGAAAACTGCATTCACCTACAAGATGCAATTAGCACATATGGTAATATAGTCCCAATGACTTAGGCAAGATGGTTATTCTTCCCTCCACTTTTGTGAACAGTCTCCGCTATTTGCATGAATTTCACACAAGACGCTTTTGCCTACGTACGCACTTACGGTAGGACTATTTGTAACCTTTACCTGCAATCCTTCATGGAAAGAAATAACAGAGAAGCTTATGCTCGGACAAAGAGTCACTGATCGACAAGACATAGTTGCCCGCATGTTGCCGCATGAGTTCAAATGATCATTGATGTAATAACAAAAGGAAAAGTATTTGGAAACGTTCAGTGCCACATGTACTGAACATGTACAGAAACGAGGTCTGCCACATGTGCACATTCTTATTTGGTTAAAACAAAAGCTTCGATCCAACCAAATAGATAACGTTATAAACGCCGAAATTCCGGATCCAGAACTAGATAAGAATTTGCACGAGATCGTAATCGAAAACATGACTCATTGTCCCCGTGGAGCTCACAATCAAGCAACACCTTGTGTGAAAAATGACAAATGTACCAAAACGTTCCCCTGGGAGATACTAAAGAAAACAGTGCACAATGATAAGGGTTACCTTTTATACAGACGAACAGCACCCAAGATAGTGGCAGAAGAGTTACTATTAAAACTCGCAGCGGGGTTGTCAAGACTTTTGATAAAAGATGGGTTGTGCCGTATTCACTTGTTCTATGTAAATTATTTAATGCTCATATTAATGTTGAAGCCTGCAACTCTGTTCGTGGGATTAAATATATTTATAAGTATATCCATAAAGGGAGCGGCCAGGCGATTTTCCATCTGCGTAACGAAGGTATGTTGCAGCCTCTGAATGAAATACAAACCTATCAAACAACGCGATAAGTCAGTAGTAATTAGGCAGCGTGGCGGCTCCATGGTTTTCCATTACATGAAAGATATCCGACTGTTACACATCTTGCCGTACATTTACAAAATGGACAGAATGTTTTTTTTAATCACAATAATTTTCAAGAAAGTATTTCATCTCTTTATAAAATCACACTGACCGTTTTCTCCAGCTTTGAAAGACAGATACTTTTGCGAAAAGATTATTATATTCCAAAGTTCACCGTTATTATACATGCAACAACTCAAAAAAAGAGTGGAAACGTCGCGTTCAAGGTACGCCTGTTGAAAATTGACCAGGGGTTAAATCATCGGATGCTCTTGGTCGTGTCTACACCGCCCATGAGTTTTGAATGTTTTTGTCTGTGCATTTTATTGCATCGTGTTCGAGGTCCAGCTAGCTTTAACCCGTAACAGGGGAGGTCAAATAATGGGACATAACCGCGGAGGTTATGTCCAGTTATGTCCAGAGACCGCGCCTAGTTATGACTTAAATAAAAAGTTCTAATCAAAATATTAAAATTCTATTTTACCCATACATTCTATAAACACTTACCTTCAAACAGAAAATAAAATTATTTTACAAAGAAATCAATCAACACAAGGAGCATCCTTTCTGCAACATGAACTTTTTTTATGAAAAATCACTTGCAAATGTAAATTATGCAAAAGAAATCAGAATAACTATTATTTTTATGAATAATAATTATTTTCCATTTATTTAACATATGATAGATACATTCAGATGAAAAATATAAATATTGTACTAAACATAAAAAAATGACAGTACTTTAACTATTGGTAATACCATTGTGGTCTTGCAAAAAATATCAATCAATATCATTTGCAAAGATTTCTTGGCACTCATCTTGATCGCTAAATTCACTTCTTACTTCATCAAGAATTCTTTGCAGCTCTTCTGAATAAGGCAAATCAGAAGGATATGTGATATTTCTCGGACTGAGTCTCAGAGTCATGTTTCCACCTGGGACTGAAATCTCAACACTGAGAGGGAGGTGCGGTCTGACATACCGCTTTCAGATAAAGGACGAAAATTTCACACTGAAGCAGGTGCAAAAATTGCTGGCCAATGGGCGAGAATTATCAAGGTCAAACCTTTCCCGACCTGCTCAGGTAAGCCAGCTTCTGAAGGCTTTTTCTGTCCCTTTGTGTTGACTTCTTATTCAACCCTGGGCATTTAAACCTTATCGATTTTCTTTTATTCTTTTAGCCATTGTTTTTCCTGAATTGTTCATTATTTCTTAACGAAAATGTGGAAGTAATTGCTTTAATTAGCAAAGGTACTGCGTAAACCCTCGCCTTGGTCCTCTGTCCAAAAGGAGAAGCAGGAGAATCCACTCAATCAGACTAAATATAGAATAGGGGTGATAGGAACAACATCTGTGGGGGCTCTGGGACCGCACCTCCCCAGTTACGATTTAAAGACCTTAAAATTACTAATAATCTAGAATGGCGAACTTATAGAGAAGCATGTGAAGCTCAGGGTCTGTTAGAGAATAAGCATTGGAATGAAATTATGGAAGAAGCTGTACAATGCCGATTACCAAATAAAATCACAGAACTTTACGCAACACTTATATCATCTTGCGGCCTTTCTAATTCTCAAACGTTATGGGATAAATACAAGAAGGACATGGTGGAAGATATTTTGTGGCCACTGTAGCGAGTATATGTATGCACATATGACTTTTAATGAACACATCTAAGACGAAGCACTGATAATAATTGAAAATAAGGTTTTTGACGATGGTGGGGAAGAAGCTTCCAGATTTTTGGAATGCTTAGTTCACGACGATCAGACGAAAATTACTTTATTGATGAAATTGCTGGAGAATTAGATTACAATTTCATTGCATTGCAGCAGCAAGTAGCAAAATTGGTCCCTCAGTTACTTCCAGAACAAAGTCACGTGTTTCATCAGGTGTTACGTGAAACAGAATCGGGGAATGGTGCACTTTTCTTTCTTGACGCTCCTGGAGGAACCGGGAGAACGTTTTTGCTATTTTTATTATCAATGTCAGTCAGAAAAGACCAGGAAATAGCGGTTGCTGTGGCCTCTTCCGGCATAGCTGCCCCACTACTGAACGGCAGCCGTTCTGCACATTCCGTTTTAAAATTGCCGTTGAATCTTGCACATGAAGATTCGTCCATCTGCAATTTCAGTATAAATAGCTCTCGAAGCAGGATGTTACGACAATGCAAGCTTTTAGTGTGAGATGAAAGTACGATGTCTCACAAAAAAAGCTATAGAAGCGTAACTCGAACTCTTCAGGATTTGCCAGACAGTACAGATATTATGGGCATCAAGTTTATGGGCGAAAGTTGAAAAATTCAGTCTTAAAACAAATATGAGAGTGCATCTTCATGTAGATTTGGGGAATCACGCAGAGACACTATTGAAAATTGGCGATGGATGTTTGGACACAGATGCTGAAGGTTGCATTTTACTTTCAGAGGAATTTTGTAATTTGGCAGGAAACGATGTGGAGCTTATTGCACTGGTTATGTGGAAGATCAATTTTAGAGTCGACAAATGAAATCATAAACAAAATCAAAATTGACATTTTGAATAAAGTGCAGGGATAAATAAAAGAGTATTTGTCAATAGATACAATCATAGATGCAGAACAAAGCACTTCATATCCTGCTGAGTTTTTAAATTAACTAGAGCTATCAGGTGTACCCTCACATAAACTTCAATTGAAACTAAATGTACCGGTTATGTTTGTGCGAAATATAGATGCACCTCGACTGTGCAATGGAAGGAGGCTTCGGATCACACAATTAGGGCAGAATATAATCGGTGCCACTATTTTAACAGGTGTAGTAAAAGGAGAAAGTGTTATCGTACTTTTAATCCCAATAATTCCCACTGACCTACCATTTCACTTTAAAAGATTGCAATTTGTAATCCAACTTAGTTTTGCTGTTACTATTAACAAACCTCAAGGACAAACATTATAGGTAGCAGGGGTGTATTTGGAAAAGTCATGCTTTTCACATTGTCAACTGTATGTTGCCTGTTCGCGTATATCCAAACCCAGGAATTTATATGTATTAGCGCCGAATGGAAATATCACATAATATAGTATACAGAAGTATCCTAGAATAATACTCTTATTCGTACTCTTCTGAAAAAGAATTAATGTTTTTAACGTTTTGTTAATACTTTAAACTTTTTGAAATCTTGGTAATGAAAATTATTTATTTTTGTAGTGAGATATCTTAGTTTTTCAGTTTTTTTAAATTATTATTTTATTTTAGAATTTTTTAATAAAACAAAAAAAGCATAAGCTAAGATTGCAATGTTTGATAAATCCAAATCGGATTTTAAAAATTATGCAGAATAGCATCTTAGCGACATCAATATGGATTTCTTTTTATCTCAATGAAGAAGGGCAATATTTACTGAAATTTTACGCGGAGTTTATTTTTATGTTAAAAAATAAATAATAGTAAATAAACTTTTATCCTGATTATCGTGGTCTGGCAATAAGAAAAAAAATCAAATTATTTTATTTATTTTTCAATAGGCTTTGAAATTTATTTAAGGACATCACCGCGATTCTTAGCCAATATAGTGTAAGTAGGGGAATAAAGTTCACTCATGTGAAGTATATTAAAATTCAACATTAGGGTAATTTCCTCGAAAATTTGAAATAAATAAATAAATTATCCCGGCAAAGTTTGTGGGGAATTTGTACCACGATATTTTGATAACTGTGACAATGTCTTTCACCAAATTTGTTTCTTCATAAACTCGCAAAACGTAATTTTGAATATCTATGCTAATACTTTTTAATGATGTGTTGCTAAACCTTTAATTTTTAAAAAGCAAAAACCTATTACTTTTACAGTGATCTTAGAAACAATAGAAGTCTTCTGTATCACATTCGGAAAGGATTTCAGTTCCATTGCATTGAGTCTTCAATGTTGAATTCCTGTGCTTGATGTAGTTGCAAAATCTACAATGCCTAATTATTATTAAAAACTTTATAAAGGATAAAAAGCATGATCAAATCTTCAAAATATTTAAAAATATTTTATGCTGCTTCAAGCTCTAGTTTATTCGTAATAATAAATATCTTTGTATTTCTCAATATTAAAACATACGATATTCAAAGACGCCATTTGCTACATATTTAAAACTAAAGTTTAATTTAATTCATGTTACAGAAAGGCAAAATAAAGGTGATATAAAATATTCGCTAAAATAGTAGAAGAGAAAAAGGTTTTAATACTACATTATACTACTTACGACTAGAAAAATAAACGTATTAAAATACAATGATTTCTGTGATTAATATCCCAATTATATGATTAAATTACATTATATATTTAAATAAGATGAAATTTTGACTTTTGGACATTTTGCGCAATACAGCGCGCTGACCAATTAAATTCAGACGTATGTATAACTTCCTGTTTAATTGGAAGTAATTTTAATTACGCATATATTGTAACATATTAATAATCTAAGCGGGCAGGATTCGGAACTGTCATATTTGACAGCGCCTATATTATGGTCATCAGTTAGTCTCAGAAATCGATTTACATATAAAACGTATTTCGCATTTCCTAGAAAATTAGCAGCTCAATCAAGTAATATTATTGAAATCATAATTGCGGTGCATTCTGGTTTTGTTAATGAAGAAAAATTATCTTTCTAATTTTTCTATATTCACTGGATATGCATGCTCGTTAGCAAATTTCATATATCAGTGCATGTGCATCTGTAATATGATAACATTTTCAAGTTCTAACTGTGTTACATTTTAAAATTTGTAGGCATATCTACACGCAATTGATCTGTAACAGAGAACGTTCTAGTTTTCTCTAATAAGAGATTACTTAAAGGCCAAAGTGCGAAAATAATATATTGTGTTGTTCAACCCATGATTGTGTTACAAACCAATCTAACTCACCATTGCCAACTAGATATAAGCAAATCTGATATTTTATGAAATCGGAGCCGTTTGCTTACTGAAATGAATCGGTTCTTTTCATGATTCACAGCTGACTAAAAATAACATTAATGAAAAACGTCAGGAACGAGGAATGAATCTTAGCGAATCAAGAGCTCTTAGCGAAAATGGAGAGACCAGCGGAATGAATCGAATCAGCAACAGAATCGAAACAGATTAACGAGGGTTAAGCAAAACGCGAAAATAATCGAATCAGCAGTGGGATCGAAAGAACCGACTAACTCCAACTCCCTCATTTTATTCCCTTAAACTGTAGTTTTCAGATTTCCTGAAAACTCTTTTCTCTACAGAACTAATAATAAAATTCTAGAATAAAAATTTTTCAAAAGTTGACTAATGATAAAAATTAAACTTAATTTTTGCATGTGAGGACAAACATTATTTTCTTCCCTAAAATGGAAATCGAATTTTAATAGCACACTTCCAACAAAGGCTCCGCTCTCTCTCCGCCCCAATCAATCGTTCGCTCGCTGTATAAAGTGAATTATTTTGTGAATGAATAGTAAACTAGTAAACTTTATTCCTGGCATGCATAAAACAAGAGTTCTGCATGAACTGTAAGAGCTACAACTCCTTTTTCTGGAATCTGACAAAACTTACTCAGTAAATTGAATCGGCTCCGGAGCATATAGTCCAACTTTATCATGAACATCTAATAGGAAAATCTGAACATAACACAAGATACTACAACTATGAAAAAAATATTGGAAATTATTCAATAAACTAAAGATTTAAATTCATTGGTCAATATTTATCAAGTATCATTCAATTACTCTTCTCCGATTGCAAATGACTTCATACCAACTTTTTTTCGAATCATCAAAACGTGCTTTAAAGTCGTTTTCAAAAAATTTCTTCAGAACTGGCAAGGAATTTTTTATTAATGCATTCAGTAAGCTTAAAACCACGGAGTGGCATTTTTAACACCGTGAATAAAATAAATAACACACATTTCCATATCAATGTGAATATGTATATTAAGAATGATGTATTTGTTAAATTGTTTAGCCAAAAATTCTCGAACAAGATTATTATTGTGAACAGTTGCATTATCACAGGGGGAAATCCATAAATTATCTCATAGAAATTCAGGTCGTTTTCAGGAAACTGCATGCAGGAACGCCAAAAAACACTAAAATAACATTTGGTAATAATTTGCTAGATGGTAGAATTTCATATGCGCAATACTATAAATATTGTCTTGAGTTTACCGAAATTGAGTGTTTTTGTCCTCGTTTCACCTTACGAGCTCTATCCACATGAAATTTCGGCTGTTTCTGTGTTAAAAGCATATTCGAAAATTCATCTGTGGCTATAATGCATTTTGAGAAGGATTCACCTAAGCAGAGCATCTGCTTATCGACTTCAACCTCTTATTGTTTCTGAAAAGGTCTGCTTTGCCACTCATATGCGACACGCGTCTATTGCTCATGCACCGTAGTTGTCTCCAAAGGGCTAATATACTAAACTACGTCCGTTTTTCGCATATATTTTATATATATATGTGGGAAATCAGAAACGCCAGCGAGGTGACGCCATCTGCCGCCAGCTCAGCGCAGCGCAAAACAGCTCAGACGAGTACCAGAGGAGGTGTGGAGCAGACGAGTTCCAAACGTGGACGAGAACAGACGTGTTCTCAGTAAGCTGACGTTGACTTGCCTTCCAGGAAGTCTGAGGAGGGATGATATCCCAGTGGTGTTGTTATAGAATCCACCAGCATTTGTGAATCCTGATCTTGATCCCGAGATTCAACAAGTTAAGCCAAACTGTGAACTGTTGATTATTACGTGAACAATTCGTGGACTATTCTTAGTCGTGGAGTTATCGTTACCTTTAGTTATGTCAGTTTATCATGTTATCATCCCATCTCTTATTATCTTTCGTTCATACTAGTAATTTCGTAATAAATTTACTTTATACTTATCTCGTGCTTTCTGATCATATAACCCTACATATATATAAGTTCAAAAGCATAATTACCCAGTTAAATTACGTAAAAACAATTAAATCAAAGTAGGTGGTTAATAATCTAAAAGGAAGAACGTACAGTAAAACTGAAACTAAAACAGAAACAAAATAAATAACTAAAATAGTATAATAAAAATAATATAACAAGCAACTGAAGAGTCTTTGGTCTTTTTCAAAAGGCAAAAAAAGAAATTTATACAGAACCGCGTTCCTGAATCATATTTGGATGATAACAAATCGAACGTAAGTGGCAAACAAACAAAAATTAATTTAAAATAATAATGCCAGGATATTAACATATTTTTACTACTAATAAAATTTAATAGACAATTTTTAAAATAAATCATCGACGTATGATCTGCTGTGACCTTACACCAAGCAAATAATACTTTAAATGGTATATAAAAAAATAATTTTTAGAAATTAAAAGGCAGCAAGACCACTGGGCGAATTAAAAGCAAACAATTTTAATAAGGCTAAATAAAAATTTAAAATGGATACTGAACACTCCCACCCCCGGCGAAAAAATCGCAAATTGCTGAACAAGTTGCAAATTTTAAAGTCAAAATTAAAAAAAAAAAAAAGAAACTAATTTATTTCAGAAGATTGTCTACTTAAATTGAATAGGAACCTTTAAATATAATTTTTGCACAAATAAAGAGTTTCCAAATCGCGAAAAATTAAAATTGCATAAAATTATAGAAAGCTTATAGCCCGCAGTGGAAAATATTAAAAATGCAATAAGCTTAAAACTGAATGGATTAAGAATAAAACTGAATTAACTTAAATCAATCAAAAAATAATTGTGATGCAAAAGTAATTTAAAACCTGAATATATTGTCCCCAAACATCATGCTGAATGATTGTCAAGTCTTTTCAGCGTAGTGTTCCAAAATATTGAATGAATTCAGTAATATGTGGCTAGATCAAAAATATGAAAATATAAAAAGCAAGAATTGTTTGAGTTGTACAAACGTAGCCTATAAAACTGAAAAAACGGAAATGGCGAAGATTGTAAACGAACTGATAAATTCTGAAATTTAATAACCGAAATTAAATGTTTTAAATGAAAATTTAAAAGCTTGGAAAATAAATTGAAAACCATTTAAAATTCAAAAATATAATGAAGGAGGAAAATAAAAATGGCTGTTTTTAACAAATACAAATACAAATTTAAAAAAAAATATTTTCAATTAAATTAATTAAAACAAAAACACTTGCGCTTTCATCATTTTAACTCCTACAAGATGGAAAGGAAAAGGCAACTTGTCCACTATGAAGTGGACTTCATAGTGGAAAAAATAATCCACTATGAAGAAAATATTGTCAAATCATTACAAAATCATTTATTTTATTTAAAGAATGTGTTGAAATAACTGAAGTTTAGCAAAATAATAATACTGCAGTCCAGAGCAAATTAATGTAATTTATAGACAAGGGATAAATGTAATTTATAGTCAAGAAATCAAAGTCTTAGACAAAAACAGTGTCTATAACTATAAGATTCTGAACTGAATTAAATAATGTAGGTTATACAAACATATTACTCAACTAATCAAGAATACTTGAAACAATAAAAATACAACAGCATTCGAGAACCGGAATATATTTCTCTAACTAAACCTCACATGTGCAAGATACAGACGTGTACGGTAGAGTGGTAACTTAAAGCGATTATTATTAAATTAAAATTTCATGAAATATCTTTAATATAGTTTAGTAGGTAATAAACATAATAATATCACTTTATTAAGAAAAGATTTTTTACTCCAGATTTGTAGAATTTAGCTTAAAAACAGTTGTCGAATGAGCCGCATGTCATAAGCTAAATTTCATGCTAATTGATTCTGCTGAATATGGTTATCGACGCTGCAGTATTTTCCAAATGATAGATGTTAGCACTAGTATTTACTTTAAAAAACAAGGAAGTAAAGAAAATAAGGTGTTTTTTTACAGATTTTAAACCTTCAAATCTTCACTCAGATGGGCTATTTTGAGTCTTAGAAACTGATTTAGTACCTTCGCGTTACTAAAGGGCAAGAAGGAGCTTGTCAAACAAACTATTATCATAAATTATCATAAATCTTAAAAACCTTGAAAAGAACGTCTAATTCAACTTTTTTTTAAAGCATTTGATTTGCAAACATTTAATTAAGAATAAACTCCTAAATCAAAAACATTAATACAAATAAAAATGGAGGTTATTTGAAAAATCCGTGCATTAGGTCATGTATATAATAAAGAAATAATTCACTTAAGATTTTGGTCAAACCAGTTTTCTAACTTTATAAAGATCGTTGTAAGGTAGACGATGCATAAAAAGTGAAAAGTTTGGCACAGCTTTAAATTATTTTCTCTTGATAAACTAAAACCTTATGTATACAGAATTTCCAGAATTTTCCATATGTAATTTTAATATACTACGATTAACACACAGCAGCTATTTGGCTGAATTCGAGAAACAGGACCAAAAGTCACAAATTTTCGAAAATCAAAATCTGAACAGAAAATTTGTAAGAATTTGTAACAACAGTTGAAGTCTAAAACAAAATTGATGATCTAATCTTAAACCCATTTCTTTCTTGTGTATGTATATATATGTATAAATTTACTTACTATACATGCAATACAAAACAACGTAGCACTAATAGCCTTTGATAAAGAAATATTAAACCACTCTTTTAATTAAAAATTAATTCGAAGAATTCAGAAAGAGAACTTGAATAAAATTATTCCTTCAAGAGGACGTTCAAGTGATTCATTGAAAAAAAGGAGAATAAAAAATCCACTGGTTTCCATTTTTAAGAAATTTTAAGTAGAAGCATCTATATTTGAAAGACATCAATATATAGAAGAAGGTATTGCAGTATTAAAATAACGCGAATTTGATCGCTCTTTGATGCACAAATTCAACTTTAATTGGAAAGAGAAAAATTTGATGTTTTTACTTTTCCTAGAGTTTCCCTTTTAATTTATGAAAAGGGAAAAAACACTTTCGATTTAAAATAACTGCAATTACTTTTTGGACGGAATGAAATGAAATATGTTCCTTTTTTTTTAACCTGGTTCTGAGCTGATTACTAGATGGAGTTTCTCAGTTTAATGACTACGGATTTCTGCAAAGTATGTTCCTGGAACTTCAAGAAATATTAATCTCAAAAATGAAACGCTATGGTTAAAAGTGGTACTGTTTATTCTACACTGCAGCTAAGGTATACAATCCCTTTCCCTTTCGAAAGGAAAGCGGCAGGCATACAAATATACTAAAATGTCTACATTTTCTAAGTTTAGTTTTCTGTATAATCAGTTCTATGTCATTGCTCGTAATTAACTACATTTCTGTTTTTAAAAAGATCAACCAAAATAGGTGATATTCTGATTTCGATTAAAACATTTGATATAGCAATCTTTTAAAAATTTGATAAATAAATTTTTAACTTCAATGTTGTTCAGCTGAACTGTATTTCTCCAATAGAGGTAAGAAATTTTTGAGTTAATTTTTATATTCTACTTTCCCTTCTTTTCTAAATAAATTTGGAAAATAGAGGTTTATTTCTCATTTACACTTTCATGTTTGCCGACTCCTTCTTAAGCTATGAATTTTATTTGAAAGAATGAATTTACTTCTTATCCCTCTTTCCTTTTAGTACATTCTTTGATTTCTTTGTGTTTCAATTTTTTTTTGTCCTTTGTTCTTTCTAAATTGCGAATTTACATGTGACAAGTAGACATTTAGACGACAATATCATAATTATAATTGTAATCATGATATAAAATTTGTGGTTAGTCTTATTTGAAAGGCCTTACGTATAATTTTCTACTCTTCTTTTACTGCTCTTTAAGTGGGAAATTAAAGTAAATGCTGAGAAATGTTCAGTTCATTCTTTTCTTTTTTTTATACCCTTTCCTTTTTTTTTAATCCAAAAGGCTATTTGTATGGACACGCGATTTGAGTTGTTTCACTTTTCACTCGAGTCTGTTGCTATTTGGCAAAATCTAACATACAAGTATTTACCTTTCAAATTTAATCTTTCTATTATTGAAAAATAAACTAAGCTGTTTAAGAGCAATAGATGCAGTTCTTAAGAATACTATCTTTTATATATGAATCTGATTCAGTTAAATAAATATATTTTATTCATGACATAACTAGTTAAAAATATTAAACTTTTTATAGGATTATGTTACATACTTTTTCACTTTACAAATATCCACAAGATGCGTTCCATTCCCATTTTAGTTTACATGTACTTTCATCTAGTACCTTATAAAATGGCGGGGTAGTCTCTATTGAAAATCTATGCTGGTGAACCATATTAATCTTTAAAAGAGCACTTCGGTGCGAACGTTAAAATCTGAACACATTTCAAATTATTTAAAATACTTTTTTTTAACTTTTTTAAGTTTGACGTTGTCTGTCAGTATCTATCAGCATCTTACCAATCGGCCATTGACCGCTGTTTAATTCACCGGCTGACTTTTACAATTAAGTGATAATTTTTTAATCTGAGCTTTGAGGATATATATATATACTCAATTATTAGAATTATTAGCCCAAACAAGCGTTAGTTCAAAAGAGCAATTAATCTCAAAACGGGATTTTATGTTGAATCACTTTTCAAATTGTTTCCACTAAATATTATTGCCCTAAATTATTTTAAAAGGAATTAAGTAAAGGAGAATGTGCATGAATGTGGGTCATTGTTAAAAGCTTCGATACCTAGACATGTCAAATTTTGAATGCGTAATCTTCCAATCGAACATGGACACTTGGAAACCCGAATTTTAAATTTCGAATTTGTTTTATTATCTATTCCACATTTTGTAAAGTTTTAGAGAATTTTTGATTAACGAACTCAACGATTTCAAAGCGAGCAACGGCAACACTATACGTAAAAAAAAATTTATCTTCAGCGCGCGATACTGTCCATCGGAAATTCTAAACATATACTGTTTTTAAACATTTTGTGATACTGCTGTTGAACTGAAATTTATGTGGTCTAAGTGTGACGAATATGATATTTAATAAATAAATATAACACATGAAACGTTAAAAAACGCCCCTTTAAGGAGTAATGTAAAATCTGAAATCTTTTTTTTATTAAATATTTTTAATCATTATTTTTTATTTAATTTTATTTATTTATTTATTTATTAGCCCGGAAGAGGCTATCAGTCTTGAAATGGGATTCTTGTGTCGAATCACTATAAGTGAGTCGTTTCACTTTTCATTCGAGTCTGTTGTCATTCGCCAGCATATAAGATATTTAACTTTCAAATTGAATGTGTATATCGTGAATTAACAAACTAAGTCATTTGAAAGCAATAGAGCTGCTTTAAAGAATATCCGTTAGTTACTTCAGAATCGGATCGATTTAAATAATTAAAACACATTTCATTCAAGATCAGCCTAATTAAAATTATTGAACATTTTAATAGAATAACGTTACATAGTATACATTTATCCCTTATTTCATATTTTATAAAGCTCTAATGAATTTTTGATGAAACAAGCTCAATGATTGAAAGCGATCAGTGAGAGCAGTATACGGAATAAAAAGTTTTATTTCCAACGCGAGACTGTCTATAAGAATTTCTAAAAATATGCTGTTTTTTTAAATATTTTGTGTAATTTTGCTATTGAATCGAAATTTACGTGCCGTAAGTCCGAAGAAAATAATATGTACGCAATTAATAAATTTAACAGGTAAAACATTAATAATAAGAAGAAAAAAAGAAAAAAGAAAAATCTGAAAAGGCCCAGCTTTTAATGGTCCTCCAAAAAGGTTTGTTAAGGTTTTTAGGTTCTCGCTGAGTTCGCAGTCTACCAGTGAGTTGTTGCAGTCACTTCTGCAACCAGTTTTTTTTCTGCCTTTTTAGCTTTATTGTCAGTCACCATTTTGTTCGTACTCACACCATACGCAATTCAACAGGAAAATTATAAAAATCTTAAAAGCAGCATGTGTTTATAATTTGCCATGAAGTGTTAAGTGTTGCTAAGCACTTTTCAATATTTTTCAGTAATTTCTCAGTTTATCATATCAATGTACAGTTTTCCTCGTAAGATGGCTTGCAAAACGTTTTTTGTCTTCTAATTATGAACGTTGTGTGTATTAAATTTATTAATTATATATATCATATTCTTCGCACTTACATAATAAAAAATTTAGTTGAATATTAAAATCATAACATATTTAAAAACAGCATATCTTTAGAGTTTCCGACATACAGTCAAATTTCTTTGATACAGTCTCGCGCGCTGAAGATAAAAATGCTTTGATTCGCATAGTGCTACCGCTTCTGGCTTTCAAATCGTTGAATTTGTTAAAAATTCATTTATGTTTTACAAAATATGAAATATAAAATTTGGGCTTCCAGCTGCACATGCTCGGGTAGAGAAATACGTTATTTAAAATTTGATGGCTCCATGTACTCTCGTTTTTCCACAGAGCGAGAAACTTTAATAAAATCACGCAGCTACTTCCTTATTTAATTTCTTTAAAAGCAATACAGGCGTTAATATGTCGTGGCAACAATGTAAAAAATGATTCAGGTATTTATAGTGATACGCCGGCAAATTCCGCGAATAATAGCCCATTAGGGTTAAAGCCCTTTTGTTTGCACTAACAAAACAAAAAGTTTTGTATGCTAATCTTACTAAGGAAACTGAACAATGATATGATGAAGAGAAAAAAGACTAAAAAAATAGAAATATGTATCATAACACTTAAGATTGCATCGCGAATTCTAAATATACGGTGCTTTTAAATTTCTTGTAATTTTGCTGTTGAACTGCATACGGCATAAGTGCGAAGAAAACGATGCTTAACAATAAAGCCATAAAAGTCATAAAAATTAGCAGGTGTGAATGAAGCAGCAGACAGGTAGAGAGCAAGCTTATCGAGAGCATAATAAATCTTAACAAACCTTTTCAGATGATTGTTAAAATCCGAAAACTTCCAGATTTTGCTTATTAATTGGTGTTGTTGTCACATGATTAAATACATCGCTGGCTACCGTAAATGCAACACCCTGAAGGAAGCATGCAAATAACATGAAATTTACAACATGCATTAGCGGGGGTGAGATAGTGTTAAGTGCCAACTGGGTGGAGTTGACTAACCTAAACAAATTTAACCATTGCGTTGTGTAATTTTAATTGTTAGTGCATAACAGCCCTATGAACTTTGATGCTAGTGAATCAATGTTGTGTTAATATATTTTAAAGGAAACACATAAATCAGTAATACTAAAAAACTGTAGAGTTTATTACATTTTTTCTTTAAACATATCCAAATTAATGCAAAAATCAATTTTTAGTACTAAACATTTCACTGCCTCCTGAGGTATGAAAATAACCTAAGATAAATGTACCAATTTGTTTTTTCTTTTACAGTAAAACATACACATGTGTTTTCAACAAATTAAGTTTAAAATAAACCACATAAAACTTCTATAACAATTAATTAAGCAATAACTATTTCATTGAATAGGAATTTATAAAATTCATGACCACCATTTCAAACATTAATATTGGGTTTCAACAATTCTGCAATTTTAAAATAACAACTTAAAACTTCTAAAACTATTAGTTAAGCATAACTATTTCATTGACATATAAATATATAACATTCCTAACAATTATTTCCCCTAACAAGTATTAAGTTCTTACACCTTAATATAGGCCAAAATAAAGAATAACAAACTAAGAATCTTCAATTTAAGAACTTAAAATGCACCGAGAATTAAAAGAAATCGTCTATTCCTAATAACTTTAAAAATTTCACACCCCGAACAAATCCCTGCAACAATCCAAGTTCGGAGGTGTAGAACCAAAACAGAAATTCAAATCTCGCCAAGCACGCCAAAGGAAAATGTGAAGAATCCTACGCAAGCATGCGAAAAACTTACAAACCCAAAACCCCGATATTCTCAAGCAAAGGCTTAGAATCCAACTACAAGCGCGACCTTTTCTTCAATCCTTTACCCCCAAGACCTTTACCCCGCGAAGTGCAAAAATTTTGTTAAATAATTAAAACTTAAAAACTGTTTAAGCTAGAAACTTGAAAGTGATCTTAAATTAAAAGGCTAATTTTTCTGCATCCAGTGATATAAACTAATAGAGGATCAACATAAGTTAAGTAATGTTAAATCAAGTTTATTACGTAGAAAAGCACCTAATTCCATTGTGTGTTTCAACGCGTTTACGAGTAACAAGTGGAAGAAACGTACAAATCTTAAGTACCAAAAACCCCTAATTAAAATTAAACTAAAGCAAATCTAAATACAGCATATTAAATAAAATAACGTTGTGCAGCATAAATTTAGAATAATAAAAAAAATAAATTTTATGTCAAACTTAAATAATTAAGTGAATTTTCTACACAACAATATGCAAATGATTAGAATTTCAGCGCAGACGCACATCACACGCGCCTGTGGCGCCACTTCAACAGCTGCGTTATGCACCGCCACACTGGTCCTGCACCGGGTATTATTGTATGGGGCGGTATTGGATATCACTCTCGCACTACTCTGGTACGCATTGCCATTACTTTAAACAGCCAGCGCTACATCTCCGAGGTGTTGGAGCCAGTTATCCTTCCTTACCTTCAGGGCTTGCACACAGCCATATTTCAACAGGATAATGCGCGACCACATGTTGCACGCATTGTCCAAGGGTTCTTCGTCAATCGGCAGATTGAATTGCTTCCCTGATCGGCTCGCTGTCCGGATCTTTTGCCCGTAGAAAACATGTGGTCCATGGTTGCTGAACGATTGACCCAGATTACATTCGAAGCTGCCACACCAGATCAACTTTAGCAACGTGTGGAAGCTGCTTGGTCTGCTGTACCCCAAGGACACATTCAAAGTCTCTTTGAATCAATGCCGAGGCCTGTGGCAGAGGTGATCTCCAATAATGGCGGCTACTCTGGCTACTGATTCTAGAAGAAACCACACTTCACAGAAGTCTATAAATTTAATCATTTGATACTTGGTCAACATGGCATCTACTAAATAAATTTTGTTGTGATATCTCTTGTCTTTCTTGGTGTTGCCATTTCGGTGGCCAGCAGTATAATTAATTAATATACAGTCTTATCTTTGATCGAGGGATAACTCCAAATAGCACCTTGAATGTTTTTACTTGTGAGAAGCTTTCTATAAAAAATATCATTACTATGGTATAACACTTAAGCAAGGCTTATGAATGTATGTTTAATAACTGATAGCAATTAAAGTCTGAAAGCTTAAAATAAGTTAATCCGATATACCTACAGATGTAAATTATATCTTTATCTGCAAAGTCATGATCTAGATGATGGTCTTCATTCTGCCAGAAAAAAAAATTAGGTTGTTTAAAGATCAAAACTTTAATACTGATTATTATTTTTTATTTATGAAAGCTCAAAGAACATATCTCTGAAAATAATACATTACGTCTCAAACTTGTTTTAACGTTCTTTCTTATACCTTTCTTAGTGATTTCTTCTTAGTGGTAAGAATTTTTAGAAATCTTTCGAGATTGTAATGTAACTGCAGAATCTATAGTTCCCGATCAATAAAAATTTCGTGATTTGTATTTATCATTGAACAGCTGTATATTAGTGAGTGCAGTGAAAAAGGCAAAAACGATTTTTTCCAAATTTTGTTAATTCAGGACACAGCAAATAGTCTGTTCCTTGAAAACAGCACAACAAAAAAATCCTCATCTTCAGGTTCCATATATGGTAAATAAAAAAATCAATGAAAACATTAATTATTTTTAACAATAATTTTAAGCATTTTTTAACGTATTTTTACTGGCACAACATATGGTTGTAATTTTAAAAAAAATGCCAGTTTCTCTGCTTTGAAATTTAATTTGGGAAACACAAATCATCGTATTTTCCCTTTCCAGTCAGTTTTTATTGCTTTCAGTATTCTTCCCAGGCTAAATTCGCGAGTATGTGCTCGTTCAGTCTTCCAGCATCGCCAACAGGATATTATTAGTTAGTAAAATAGATTCCTTATTGTTAACTATACATTATTAAGCCTAGCTGAAGGATAAGTTAATCCTTACCTATCCTTCAGCATTATTAATGCCACTCTTTCATTAGAATGGAAAATGGTCTTGTCATTGAATAAATGAATGCATTGTGAGATGCATGGTAATAATGCATTGTAATAATGCATTGTCATAATGCATTGTGAGATTGTAAGAGATGATTCTTGGAACAACTAAACGAAATTTTTACATTCCGCAAACGTAAGAAATATCTTAATTTATTTCTGTTATTTTGAACAAATGAGAATATAAAAATGTATCTTTTAAGAAGTTTATGACGTTCTAATTCTATGACTGTTTTGTTATACTTGTTTCATAACCTTAATGTTTTTAAATGCATGTATGAAAATTCAGCTTGACTCCTTAATTTGTTCAGCGTGATGGTACACTAAAAAAATTCCAGGTACGCTGTAAGGTTTATTTACATTAATTAACGAGTTAGTTTATGTTTCGAATCTGTATTGTCTATTCTCCCTTTCCATTTTCCTAACCGAATACAAATTAGCTTGAGTGTATTCCTCTGAATAACTTCGTGAACGATTGCCTTTAAATTTTCTTGCAAAAATTAACTTTTCTTGATCATTTCGTGAGCATGACGTGCACCATTTGTTGCTCTCATGATTCTTTATTACAAAGTAGGATGGCACATAAACGTTTATAACGTATTCGGCCAGTAGCTTCAATCTTTGGTTCGGTGGTTGATAAATAATGGCGAAGAATTCTTTAGCTTGTGTTGAGTCATCTTGAGTTGACGCTCTTGAGTTAGCATGAGCCAAGGGTCTTGAGCCAAGGGCACTTACCTTAAAAATATCAAGGAGATATTGGGTCTGGACTGGGGTCTTTTTTGTCAATTTCGAATAGATCAACTAGAATAGGGACATAATCTTTCCCATCAAGGCTTCAAATATTTTCAGGAATTTTCCTATTGTTCCAGAGAACTGTTTTGGTTCAGATGTATTTCCATAAATCTTCTGGAAAAGACCGCAATGGGGCAGTTCATTGGTGTGCAACAAGCATCCAACCAATGCATTTTATGACGAACAAATATCTCAAAAAGATGTACTTTCAGTTGATACAGTCTTCCAATATAAACAATGACTAATAAAGCAGGACTGACAAAACACACCTAACAACAAACTAATTAACAATAAAAACTCGTTGAAAGTTCATGGAACCAAGGGATTGCTTACCCCACTCTAGAACCAGTAGTCAGATTAGAACTCGTTCTGGCATCTAATAGCATATTGACATTAAATTCAATTTTCTGATCTAAGAAGCAATTTCTCGCGCTAATAATGGAGTTTCTGAAAAAGCAATTCACGAAAAAAGCATAAAACCGTTAAAAAGCGAATGTATATGCTGACGTTAAAAACGTCAGCATACATATTCACTTGAGGTACGGAACCTTAAGCTGCTAATATTCTAGGCTTAAATGTGAACACACTTTGTTCTAGCCTATTTGCGACCATATAATGATTCAGGTAATACGAATTTAAAAAAAGATATTTTCTCTCCATCCTACTGTATATATGGTCAAGGGTTATTTTTCTTAACCGTAAAAATTATACGAATTCTTATCTATCCGTGTTGAAGGCAGTGTTTCTCAAGCATTTTATTTTGCAATCTACAAACATGCATTTTCTATTTATAGCCACACCAGGTAAACAAACTTATTTTGGAAAATATAAAGTAGAAACGAAGATTCGTAGAAGAAAATAACGTGATAATGAAGTAAAAGAAAATAAACATATGTAATTTTAATAATTAAAGCATACAATTATTAACAATTTAGTGATAATTATAAATAATTTCGAAATGACAGGTATATATGTGTACATAATTACACAATAAGCAGTAATTGTACCTCAATTTTTGTGACCTGGTAAAAACCTTTTCCCGGCTCACACTTTGAGAACTACAGATTTAAGGATATTGCTACATTTATATACGACACGAAAGGACCATTAAGAACAAGACGCATGGAAATGTCACTATAAAGAAGTTTCTTAAATAAGATCTAAAAAGTATTTTATCTCTATTTATTTATCCCTTACCCGCCCGAAATAAACGAATGAGAAAAATTACCACCAGGCGCATTATATATTCTCAAAATTTCCTGATTTTTAACTATAGATTATTAAGACTAGCTGAAGGATAAGTTAATGCCACTCTTTTGTTAAAATGGCAAGTGGTCTTGTCGTTAAACAAAAGATTTTCATGCATTGTGAGATTATGAGAAATGATTCTTGGAACAACTAAACTAAGTTTTTACATTTCGCAAACGTAAAAAATTTCTTTATTTATTTCTGTTATTTTGAACAACTGAGAATATGAAAAAGTACCTTCTTATCTTTAGGAAGTTTATAACGTAACAAGTAATAACTAAAATGTCAAAGAATTAAAATTGACATTTTAGTCATTACTTGTTTGATAACCTTAATGTTCTTAAATACATGTATGCAAATTCGGCTTAACTCTTTAATTTGTTCAGCGTGATGGTGTGCTAAAAAATTTCAGATAAGCTGTAAGGTTTATTTATAATAATTAATTAGTTTTTTTATGTTTTGAATCTGTATTATCTATTCTCTCTTTCCGTTTTCCTACCCGAATACAAATTAGCTCGCGTGTATTTGAGTGAGGCTTTCAGGTTGTTTAGTCAAACATGTTCTGCTTGCTGAAGACCACGTTACTAGTTGTTATTCTAATTTAAACGTTCTTTTCTACGACGTTGTTTTATTCTTGCCAATAGTGCTCACGGCGCTGTGGGCTTAATAGCCAACGTCTGCGTTTAAATGTCTCTGAGTAGTTATGGCTAACAAATACTTGGATTTAGTTTTAATTTAAAATTATACTTTTGAATCCACTCTATAAATGCTGGCTGATTTGTAAGCACCAGATGTGCATTTTGTTTAGTTTTATATAAAATGGTCTTTTGCACCCTCTTATGTTCTGTTTCATCTTCGACATATTGATAAGTCGCTTACACGTCTATTGGAAGATTGCCACAAGTAACATTTAATTACAGGCACACTCTCTACAGCGCTTCTCATTTACATTAATTCTGCAGTATATTTATAAGACTGAAATTTAAACAAAGTAAATATTTTTTTTCAATTTCGGTGTATTTTCAATTCGGAGCTTTTCGCAACATACTGATCACGATGCATGATACAAATGCTCTTGAAGCACAGAAACTCATTAAATACCCATCACATTTTCTTAACGATAGTTACAAATTACATTAAAAAGTTTCTTTTTTGTTTTACGGTGAATACTGTTTGCCGAGAAGTTCAAAAAATAATTTCAAAGCAGTTGCAGAAAGTACTTTTTTTACTTCGGAAAATAATTTGGAAAAATAAAATATAATTATTTCATAAACATAGAAGAAAATATTAGAAGAAGAAAATGCTGAAAGAGATTTGGAAATACTCCAGAATACCTTCTAAAACTCTCTAAAACATTTAGAAAACAATATATAAATAAATGCTTGTTCGGAAGAAGCAACTTATTGTTCTTAACACAAAAATATGGCTTTAACTCATATCTGTTGTTAACTGACATCTTAACTTATATATATATATATCTTAACTTATATATATATATATCTTAACT
>KK120052.1:228424-246223 GCA_000611955.2 Stegodyphus mimosarum | reverse complement strand
TATATATATAGAGAGAGAGAGAAAGAGAGACTTTCTCAAAAGTGATTCTTTTCTCTCTGACTTTTCTGTTTTCTTTATATTATTACTAACCACAGTTTTTATTGTTTGGTTAACCAATATAAACCTAAAGTAGGGTAATATTTAATAAATAACACGACATGAATTTCTTGCAGAATATAAAGATGTCTTAAAAAGCGAAATTGGGAACGAAATCAGCATTTTGTACATTATGTTTTGAGAAAGAAAGATTTAAATGATAGTTTTGAAAATATGCGAAAAGGGTTTTTTTTTTGGGAACGAAATCAGCATTTTGTACATTATGTTTTGAGAAAGAAAGATTTAAATGATAGTTTTGAAAATATGCGAAAAGGTGGTTTTTTTTTTTTTTTTTTTTAAATAAGAACAGATATATTTATCCTAAACACGAGTAGCAATATGAGTGAAATAGTCGCAAGTTATCACATTGTGCAGAAAATAAATTACTTCCGTGAATATTATGTGATATATTGATATGAATATATTGATCCCTTGTGAAACATATAAAAATGTATAAACGAGATTTCCTTCGCTTTAAAAACGATAAAATTGTGCAGTTTATTTGTCATGAATTTTTAAATTATAGCAGAAAATTACGAGTAATTCGGTATTTGTTCCCCCTTAAAAAAATAATAAAAGAATTGTAAAAAGAAAACAGCATTTCTATAGCAACTTGGAAATATAATTCTTAGCATGTGACATTCTACTGAGCTAAGCGTAATTTTATCTTTTCTAAGATACTTAAATTACTTTAAATGAGAAACGCGGTTTACATCGTCAATTGCAGAAATGTGCAGAAAGTTTTAAACAGCATCGAAATTTGTATTAAATTTCCCAGTCGTCATGCTTTTATTGAAACACTTCCATAGTAATTGAAATTACGTTTAGTGACGCTTGTTATTTCTCCTACAATGAGAATAATATTTAGTATTTTAATTTTTTTATTCATTCGGGTCATTAGAGTATTTGAAGCAGCGAAAGTGAAAATGTGCAATGCCCTTGCACCTGAACCTCTCGAATACGTGCCGAGTGTGCTACCGTTACACCACGAAGGCATGCAAAAAGGAGGGAGGAAATAACTTATAACTCAATTTTCAACTCTCCTTATATGGTGCTCTAATGTTTTATATTAATTTTATGTTGCTTTATCCTTGTTGCGCGAAACTTTAGTATTTCATTTGCAGAAAAGATGGAATTTAGAAAATTTATAAGGCTACCCATATACAATTATGATTTTAAAAGCGAAAAACGAAGATTTGCCCTTTTATATGCCTGAACATTAATAAATTAGTATAGATCCACTGTTGCTTAACTAATTTTTTTATATTTTATATTATTTTTAATTTGTTTTTCATTGTTTGTGCGCTATATTATTTTAACAGTTTGTATTAAGCGAAATTTTATGCGAGTAACTACTGGGATATTGCAAATATCACGGCTAGAACTCAAAGTATTAGAATTTCAATTCTAATAATCAGTCAAATGTTGCTGACACTGTGTGACAAATTAGCTGGCAGTTTGGAATATTCCGTAAATAGGTTCTCGTGAGCACAGAAGAAGCTTAAAGAAAAGGTTTCTATCGAACATTCCAGAAAGCGTTCTAGTTCTAGTTCTAGTTTTCCTTCTTTAACCCTCTCTGAAAAAAAAGTAAAATATGAAATCCAATTTTGAGTTTAGCCACATCTTTCGGGGTTTACTAAGTACCGTTTAGCTTTCACTTAAAATTCAAGCACTCGGTGTTTTCAAGCTTTTTGTTCGATGAATGAGTTCGTTATTCTGTTGAAGACCACTAGCAAACTAGCGGTAAAGTCGTAGAAAGCAAATAGTTCGGTTCGAGGTTTGAATCCCGCGAAAGGGCTGGCTGCATGGGTGTTTTCGTGATTTTCCCCATGTGCAAAACGTGCGTTCGAGACAGTTTCCTTTAGAAAATCCTCCCCGAAGGCACTCCCCCCTTAGCCAAATAGCCCTCAAGAACTCGCCATAATCATATAAACCAAACCTCATTCTGTTGCATCTTCCGGAGTTAGGGACCTTTCTTCCACATGTTATTCTGTATTTCTGGGATCGTAGTTTCTATATTTTAATACTTTTCAACGAGTTCTAGAATGATATAGTTCCGTGCGTATTATCAGTATTATAGTTCAATGATTAGCAACTTTAAGCCCATATACCACACATGGCCAAACTGCGGCTTGCGAGCTACTTGCGATCATTTTCATTTGAAATGTGATTAGTTTTGAATAAATACAGTTTAATTTTTTTAATACAAATGCAATTTAAAATACAAATCATGCAGTGTCTTGTTCTTTATTAATATCTAGTTTAATTTCTGGCATTATGTATGTAAAAATTTGCTAGATTTGAAACAGTCCGCTGCTGGCTCATCGTCAGTGCAACAAATAAGTAAAATTACAAGTAGTTCCATTTCTAGTAATTTTTATTTCGGTTATATTACTTTTTGAACAGGCAATGGTTATCAGAATACTTGTAAGGTTTTAGTTAAACTAACCAAGTTTTATTTTAATTTAAATCTTTCTATTTCCTCTCTGTTTCAACTTCCCGTCAGAAGAAGCGCGCGTTTTCAGCTTATGCTAATTTTGAAGTACAGCCAAGTACTATTTAAACCAGAGGTAGAAACCTCTCATGGTGAGAGAGCTTCAGTCTCAGATCACGGTCACTCTGCTCAACGTTCGTCTGACCAGCTAGCAGTTTAAATTTATAAGCCATAGTGCTTACTACGTGATTGCATTGTGAAACAAATTGAAGTGCGCTAGTATTAGTATATCTTGCTACGCACCCTTTTAGTTAGAGGCCAATCTCCGCGAATCGCTCTGTGAGCAAAGTTTGATTTAAGTTCTATTTAAATTTAGTTTAAATTTATTTGATTGTTAAGTTAGGCCCAAGTGCGGTCTTTTACTTTCTGTATCTCTCCCGAGTTGGGAAGTGTGTAAATAATAGTGATTTAATAAAAGAGGATTTTAAATCCCTTTCACGTGCAGTCATTTTCCAGCACAGTACCTACATCAGAACAAAGCTAACATTTCATCAGCTCACTGTTCCAGTTCAGGACTTGAGACTTGAGGATAAGGACCCTATTACAGACTTTACCATGTTTCCAAAGAGTATGCACAGAACACTCAGTCCTGATAGTGGCGCCCGAACAAAAAGAAGAGGATGGCCTCAACGACAAGAAGACGAACCTGAGATACCTGCTGTACCTGTCCACAATCCTGAGATAGCACCTCCTGGTCTAGAAGGATTTGGCTACATCGTACAAACCATGCGAGGAGCCATGAAGCCAGCGGCAAGTTTTGACGGCAAGACAGCCGTAATTAATTTCCTAGAAAAGCTAGACTCTCACTTCATGCTAAGTTGGTTCAAGTGCATCGGAAAGAATCTCTTGGGGGAACCAGGAAGCCCTCCATATACGTATGAAAATTTCAAGAATTCCTTGGTGAAAGCATTTCCCGTAGTACGAGACCGAGCCAGACTGGAAGCTGAACGTTTTAGTCGATATCGAGAAAAAATAGAAGATTTGTCAAATTTTATTTTGAGAAAAATTCAAGTTTTCAAGCTTTTGTATGGAAGTCGCCCGGATCCTGAAATTATTCAAATTATTCTTCCTAGGCTACTGCCCCACGTTCAAGATTTCTTCGAGCTAAGAAACCCAACAACATTAGACAGATTATTTGAGCTCGCAGTTCAGTTTGAAAGCCGAAGAACAGCCGACAACGAGAGACGACGCCAATTTGAGCGAAGAAGTCAGTGGAGTTCGCCAAGACCCCAGCAAAAGCAAAATCAAAGTTACGGGAATAAGGCGAAGCAATGGCCGAAGAAAGATGAGTCTCCTAAATCGAGCGGCGAACGAAGGGAATTCAATAGAAGAACAAGCAAAGATTCCGAGGGCAACCAGAATAAGAAGAATTTAAACTAAGATGGATTTCTTCAAGGAAGGTGAAGAAGTCCGAAGCAGAGCAAAACCCTTCCAAAATCAATTTAAACACCGTGGTCGTGAAGAATTTGAGTTTGCCGAAGATTGAAGTTCTAATTAACAACATATCGGCGACAGCCCTCTTGGATACAGGAGCTCAAAGCAGCTTCGTATCGGAAAGATTCTTTAAAAAGCACTTTCGCCGTTACAGAATTTTTAGTGCAAGAGACACGGATGTCATAGCGGCCCAAGGAGAAAAGTGTAGCTTTTTAGGAAAAGTACCGTTGTGCGTATCAACAACGAACAGGTAAAGATTTTGTTTTATATTGTGCGAAACCTGCAAACATGTATTATTCTAGGTGTGAACTTTTTTAGGTTGGCAGAAGCAAAAATTGATTTCAAAGGGGGAGAGTTGACGTTAAATATGAAAGCAATAGAAACCAAGAATGATAAGCTCCCGCAGCTGGACTTGCAACATTTACCAGCAGAAGAAAAGGAAAAAATCCAGGGACTGGTAAGTCATTTTGCGAATTTATTTAGTGATGTACCGGGTTTCACACAGGTTGTGAACCACGACACTGACACGGGGGATGCTCAGCCAGTTAGGCAAAAGCCATATAGATACGACAGGGTCAAAGAAGGAATAACTGAACATCATATTAAAGAGATGTTAAAGAATAAAATCATCACGCCAATTTCTAGCAGTTACGCTAGCCCCGTTGTCCTGTGTAAGAAAAATAATGATTACCCGATTACGCAACCGAAGCGGTGGCGTTTTGCTATAGATTATCGCAAGTTAAATTCAGTTACAAAATATCCTGTATATCCGTTGCCGATAATTGAAGAAATTATTCGAAATATTTCGTCTACAAAATACATGACTACATTAGATCTCACGAGTGGCTATTTTCAGATTGGGGTAAAACCCGAGGACGTACACAAAACCGCGTTCATAACGAAATCTGGTACGTACGCATTTCTTAGAATGCCGTTCGGATTATCCGGCGCGCCGGCAACGTTCCAAAGATGTATGGACATCGTCTTAAGACCAGTCCTTGGTAAAAGCACTTTCATATATTTAGACGATATTATAATTACGAGTAGTACTCTAGAACAACACTTACAAGATTTAAGAAAAGTATTTTCATTGTTAAACGAAGCTGGTTTAAAGATAAATGCGTCTAAATGTAAATTTGCCGCAAAAGAGTTACGTTATTTAGGATTTAAAATTTCCCAAAAGGGAATCGAAACGGATCAGTCAAAAATAGTAGCCATTAGAAATTATCCTGTTCCTAAAACAGCGAAGAAATTATCGTCGTTTCTCGGGATGTGTTCATATTACCGGGCTTTCATTAAAGACTTTGCAAAAATAGCTGAGCCACTGCTAAAGTTGAAAAGAAAAAAAGCTAGGTTTTCGTGGTCAGCAGAAGCCAACTTGGCGTTTCAAAAATTGAAAGACGCATTGACTCAAGCTCCCGTCTTAAAATTTCCAGAAGGGGATAAAGGATTAGAGATTTCAGCGGACGCTTCAGATTTCGCGATTGGTGCAGTGCTTTCCCAAAATGGTCAGCCCGTGGCTTTTTTCAGCCGAACATTAAATGAAACCCAAAGAAACTATTCCGCAACAGAGAGAGAAACTCTCGCAGTGTTAGCATCAGTACAGAAATTTCGTGTGTTCTTTGGAAGTTCTCCAGTAACTGTATATACCGACCACGCGGCGGTCACTAGACTCTATTCTGGAAAAAATTTATCACCCAGATTAATAAGGTGGGCTCTCAAATTACAGGAATATAACCTAATAATTAAACATACGCCGGGAAAGGAAAATGTTGTGGCAGATGCTTTAAGCAGAATTAACTTAGATGAAAATGGAAGTGTAATTAAGATAGCCATGTTAACATCCAAAGTATTAGATTCTCGTGAAACAGTAATAGCCGAACTCAAAAAAGATCCGGAGTTCAAAAATATATACAATTATTTGGCCGACCCTGAGAATTTCAATCATCCGGATATTGTGCCGATAAGAAATAGGGCCGAAAATTACGAATTAATTGACGGACTGTTATTCTATACGAAAGCTACTAATGAGAATCATGAATATAGACCGGTTATCCCAGCTAGCATGAGGTTGAATGTATTAGAAGAGTTGCATGATTGTGCCATTTCGGCTCATTTAGGTATAAGAAAAACTGTTCAGAGAGTTCGCGAGGCAGTTTTCTTTCCAGAACTGCAAAAGTTTACTAGGGCGTATGTCCAGTCGTGCCCAACATGTCAATTAAATAATTATGTTAATTTCCGCCCGGCCGGGTTCCTAAATAGTATTAAATCAGAATTCCCAAATCAAATAATAGGCATCGATTTACTTGGACCTTACCCTCGAAGTAAAGTTAATAAAAGCCGATATCTTTTAGTTATAGTGGATCATTTTAGCAAATGGTTAGAGTTAATTCCGTTAAAACGCGCGTCTGCAAAAATTGTAGTAGATTCAATTCTAAATAAGTATATTTTAAAATACGGGGCGCCCCTAAAAGTTATTTCAGACAATGGTCCTCAGTTTGTTAGTAAAATGTTTGAGGAAATGTGTGCAAAACTGGGCATACGTCATCTAAAGATGGTCCCGTATCGTCCGCAGTCAAACATAGCGGAACGGGTGAATAGAAATGTAGTGAAAATAATTCGAAGTTATGTGAAAAACTATCACTCTACCTGGGATAGCCATATAAATGAATTTGCATTTGCCCTTAGGACCGCCAAACACGATACTACACAAAAAACACCCGCTGAACTGTTTCTAGGAAGAAAAATTTTGACGCCCTTAGATAAACTCTTCTTTGTCCAGGAAAGGGCAGAAGAATTTAAAATGAGTGACATACAGAATTTAATACGGGAAGCTACCAGTAACATAGAAATGGCCCAGAGGAAACAAAAATTATATTATGACCAAAAAAGAAGAGAGGTCAAGTACAATGTGGGAGAGGAAGTTTTGAAAATGAAGCATAACTTGTCAAATGCCCCAGAAGAAAAGGTGGGGAAATTCTTTCCGCGTTTTGAAGGCCCGTTTATAATTGAAAAAATTACAGGGGCAGTGGTTATATTAAAAAGAAATGATGGACAAACACTCAAAGCAAATGTCGATCAGCTAAAGCCTTTCTATAATCGCAACACAACGCCAATATTTAAAGATTTGTTTCAGGATCCGAGGCAATGGACTAGCCAGGAAGATGTACTTCAGCAAAAACAGCAGGAACCAGCTACAACGGCATCGAAAAGTCAGAAAAAGAAAGCTCCCCCTCAACAAAGTAGAAATAAGAACCAAAAATGTGGTTTCAAAAGAAAGTCTCACGATGCAGGTGACCAGATCTACGAACGGACCTACGAGCATACCAAGAGAAGAAAGCAGAATGGGCAAGGAAAGCCCAATGTATCCAAAAGAACTGCGAAATCATCGGACAGGTGCCTGAGAAGCAAGAAACGTCGATTGCAGCCTGAGAATCAACGTCTCGAGTACAGCAGGAACCAGGACCAGCAACGAAGAAGGACTGAGTCCACCAAACGTCCATCGGAGCAACCTCTTCTTCAAGGGAAATTTCCGAGGATACAACGACGGAATTTCAAAACGAAAAGAGATGAGCAAGCTCCCAAAGAACAAAAACCAAAGGCGAGAAGACTGAACCAAGCTGCAACTTACTCAATTTTCAAGGATTGGGCCAAGAAAAGGATGGATGACCATAATAAGATAAGTAGAATTTCGTATTCAAAAGTTTAGTTAATTTTTGAATGTACTGCAAGTTGCAGGGTCGATTTTACCTCAAGCGAGGTTGAGTTTTACGCCAAGTGGGCGATAAGTTCTCATCCTTGAAAGTAAAATGTTTTTGTTAAAAAGAATTTGTAATTCTTAAAGACTTAAAATTACTTAATGTTTGTAGAGTAGATTCTTAATGTTTGTAAATAGATTAATTTTGTAAAAGCAATGAAAAGCTGAAAAGAAAATGCTAACTAAATGATTTTGTATGACGCTTTGTCGAAAGACTTGTAAAATGTCTAGAATGAAAAATCGGAAAATTGAAGAACACGATTTAGTCTGTGGACTATTAATTCAATGTAATGTGATATTTCAAGAAAGTACCTTGAGAAAGGAATAGGAAGCACTTGCTGCAAGCTTAGAAATTTAACCTATATTTGTATTTCAGGATTGCTACAAAATTGTTAATGTGTTATAAAATGTAACAAATAATTTTATGCTAGCAATGCACGTTAAGTGCAATATCAGTGCGAATTGTGTGTGCAAATTGCGAATTGTATGCATGAAAAGTTAAAGACTGAGTAATGTTAGAATGCAAGCGTTAATTAGGCTCTCCACCAAATACACTTAGTGTTAGACATAAAGCTAGTGAGAACCTCAGGTTTAGCTGGTTATAGGGCGTTTTTTCAGGTCTCGTATGTCAAGTTCGTACTAATGTTAGTCGATCGTAGGTGGAAGATTTGAACACCCCCGAACACAGAAAACCCGCAATGGCGGTTTGCTTTGCATCCAACACCGCTCAGAGAGCATTGGGGGAAGAATTTAATTGTGCTTGAATGATAATGTGCGTGTGCGAATTTACACGGGTAAGAATAAAGAATTGTACCCAAAAATGTTTGCTATTATGTTGTACTAAAATTATTTTCCTTCCAGATTTTGCTGGAAGGAGTAAGACTGATCAAAGACAAATGTTGAAGACTGTTGTTCAAGAAAATTGCTTCTGTAAGGAAAATTTTTCACAAACATATATTGCCTTGTAAGAGTTGGCCTAAGTTTAGAATAGTTAAATTTCGACTATTTATTTAGAATTGCGAGTTTCAACAGGGTCCGTTTGAACCACAGTAGTTTAACTATCGCAATTCTGGCGCGAAGTATGTAAGGTTTTAGTTAAACTAACCAAGTTTTATTTTAATTTAAATCTTTCTATCTCCTCTCTGTTTCAACTTCCCGTCAGAAGAAGCGTGCGTTTTCAGCTTATGCTAATTTTGAAGTACAGCCAAGTACTATTTAAACCAGAGGTAGAAACCTCTCAAGGTGAGAAAGCTTCAGTCTCAGATCACGGTCACTCTGCTCAACGTTCGTCTGACCAGCTAGCAGTTTAAATTTATAAGCCATAGTGCTTACTACGTGATTGCATTGTGAAACAAACTGAAGTGCGCTAGTATTAGTATATCTTGCTACGCACCCTTTTAGTTAGAGGCCAATCTCCGCGAATCGCTCTGTGAGCAAAATTTGATTTAAGTTCTATTTAAATTTAGTGTTAAATTTATTTGATTGTTAAGTTAGGCCGAAGTGCGGTCTTTTACTTTCTGTATCTCTCCCGAGTTGGGAAGTGTGTAAATAATAGTGATTTAATAAAAGAGGATTTTAAATCCCTTTCACGTGCAGTCATTTTCCAGCACAGTACCTACATCAGAACAAAGCTAACATTTCATCAGCTCACTGTTCCAGTTCAGGACTTGAGACTTGAGGATAAGGACCCTATTACAGACTTTACCATGTTTCCAAAGAGTATGCACAGAAGACTCAGTCCTGATATACTTTAATATGCAGTTAATCTGAAACGCAATGCTAATTTTTTTATTTAATTATTTTCCCTAATATTTTTTTCTCAAGTTAATTTTACTTCAGACAGCATCTTCTTACATTCCTATGGGATCCCATTTTTCACCACAGTTGTGATTCACCTTGAAGATTTGCCATTCGTTGTAGGGCACTACTTTTATTTAGTTATTGAATGGCGTGAGTAACTACTGAAGAAACCTGTTTCACCTTCCAATACATATAGAGTTCTTTTAAAAATCTGTGGAAGAATTTTACGAGGATTTTATTTTAGGTGGAGTGTACCTTCAGCTTCTTACTTTGTTAAGGGACTCGTCTCAATTTTCTGCTGAACTCTTTCAAAATTAATTTCCTATCCCTAAGCAAATCAGGCATTTTTGTACAATTGCTTAACAGTTCACAATAATATGCTTAAAGCACACTTTTCCCACATGAAATTCTATCTTTCATAATAATTCCTTGCTAATCCTCGGCAGAGATCATAATTCGTTTCATCAGTGGTTGTGCATGCTAAAATATTTGTAGTCGTGAGCAGAATCACTGGTTTTACAACGATTTAAGTTTTATTCAAAATGTTTAATTCCTATTTTATCAAATATTATTTCAGATAGAGATCTGGAATCAATCATCAGATAGGGACCTGGACCTTAATCATCGATCTTCATATCTATAACGTTGCATCAAGCAATAAGGGATCAACAGAACACAAAACCCTCTTTTCTCCAAAGTTTCTGTCAAAATTGGCATATTGATTATCGGTGAGATCTCTTTAGATTGTGATATTTTCTCGTATTTTTTGATTTCTTATTTAATGACTTTCTTTCTTTCTACCTCGCACTAAGCTAGAGGCATTTTGCTGCACTTAGGGCATTAGGTTAGAGTCGCCGGTAAATATCGCACTAGTTTTGAGGTATTTTGCTGCCCCGCGTATCTAAAATATTTCACCTCTTAGCCGCTCTACAGTTGCACCAGTTGCTCCTGCTCTGATGCCAGCACAACACTTTTTTAAGCTGTTGATATTTTGTTTTTGTCTTCCTAATTTTCGATCACCATGCGCATCTGACACGTCCTTCATGAAAGCACGGTAGCCAAACGAAAATTTGTACAATAATCCTTTGCTTGATCACTACAGGTTTCAGATAATAATGTGAAATTTTGCTCCAATAAATATTTATTTTTAATCTGATGTTTGTTTTCTAAAGCATCCTCTGCCTCCAGACGCCATTTCAAACTCCATTTGAAATTTATTTTCTGTACACAGGTTAGGTATGTTATCTGATCTGTCAGGATGGTTAGTGGTAAGTTGTGATTATCTTTCACTCTTAAGGATGAGTCCAGCCTTTTGATAAATGCTTTTATTGCTACACTAAATATTTACATATACGAGGCACGTCCAGAAAGTAAGTTCCGTTTCAATTTATCTCCGCTGCAGCTCTGCGATCGCAGTTCCGCACATGCGCAGTAGACGCTCTGTATCAAGGAGAAGAAACGCGCGCCATTTGGAGATCGCTGTCAGTCACGTACGCTTTGTTGTGCTTGTTTACAATGTCGGTGTTGATTGAAAATCCCGCCGCTTGTGAAATCAGATCTGTGATTCGTTTTCTGAATGCGAGGAAAGTGAAACCTAGTGAAATTTATCGGCAAATTTGCGATGTTTACGGACCAAAAGCGATGAGTGATTCAATGGTGAGAAGATGGGTCCGAAAGTTCAATGACGGACGTAGTGATGCGCACGATGAAGAACGAAGTGGGCGTCCATCTTTGGTTACAGAAGAACTGGTTCACGCGATTGATGACAAGATCCATGAAAACCGAAGGTTTACAATTAGTGCTCTCGCTATGGAATTTCCCCAAATTTCACGATCACTAATGCATGAAATTGTTACCGAAAAACTGAAATTTCGTAAACTTTGCTCACGTTGGGTACCAAAGATTCTTACTGAGCAACACAAAACAAAACGGATGGGTAGTGCACTTCAGTTTTTGACCCGTTATGCTGAAAGCGGTGAAGAATTTCTGACACAGATAGTCACAGGAGATGAAACTTGGGTTTCTTACGACACCCCTGAAAGTAAGCGGCAATCAATGGAATGGAGGCACACTTCATCCCCAGCAAAGGTTAAGCCGAAGCAAATCTTGACACCTCGAAAAATGATGTGCACAGTGTTCTGGGACTGGAAAGGCATCTTACTCATTAATTTCTTACCGCGTGGTCAAACAATCAGAGCAGATGCTTATTGCGAGACACTTCGGAAATTGCGCCGTGCAATTCAGAATAAGCGCCGAGGATTGCTGTCAAAAGGTGTTGTTTTTCTTCACGACAACGCACGACCACACACTGCAAATGTGACGAAAAACCTCCTACAGGGATTTGGCTGGGACGTGTTTGACCATCCTCCGTACAGCCCTGACCTCGCTCCTAGCGACTTTCATCTGTTCTTACATCTTAAGTCTTTCCTTGGCGGTCAACACTTTAACAATGACGACGAGCTGAAAGAAACTGTTTCCAACTGGTTGAAGACACAGGCGGCAAATTTCTATGAAGAAGGTATACAAAAACTTGTGCCACGCTATGACAAATGCCTGCAATATTTCGGCAGTTATGTGGAAAAGTAGTTTAAGAGTTGTTGAATTTTGTGCAATAAATAACTTTTCTGTAGCTGTACACAATTTACTTTTATTACCAAACGGAACTTACTTTCTGGACGTACATTGTATTTACATTATAGTTCAGAAACGTTCGACACCTCTTTCACATTCTCTCCACTGCCGATTTCTGATTACTCTCGTGCGCCCTCTATCGGCGGCTTTTCCACAATGCCATCTATCGGCTGATTACATTCGGTCAATCTGAGTTGACAATTGTCCCGATTGTTCTGAGCACAAAGTAATTTTCTAATACATATATATTTCTACATTAATTCGTATACGCATTATTAACATACATATTAGGGATACACTAAAATGAATTCACATTATGCTAAAATTGGATACCATAATATACATACTTAAACTTACATATTTTTTAAACACATTAGCATAATAATGGAAATTTCCTATAAATCATTTCTGATTACATGATATATCTGAAATAACACTGATTTATTATCAGTCCTAAAACGATAAGTCCGAATAGTCCAAAAATACATTGTCTTTCTGTCTAATATTCAGAAGTTCAAATTCAAGCTAATGTTCAAACGTTCAGAGACTCTATCAGCAAACATACGTGGATAAACATAAAAAATGGAAAGGTCTCACCTTAATCTTAGGGAAGAGTACCTCCATTAGTCTGTGCGAGCAGATCTTCGTGGGTTCCGTCGAGGAATAAAGCTTGATAACTGGTCAGTATTTTGATCGTCGTCGTCATAATCATCATCAGAACTGGGATAGTACCTCCATGGTTTCAGTTGGCTCACATGAGCAGTGGTGGTGAAGTAGCGACTTCTACTGAAAGCACCAACATAGGACAGTCTTTTTTCTGGCCTATGTTTTATCTCAAGATCATATTCTTGAATTAAACTACACCAACGGGCTATTGAGGATTTGTAGTCTTCTTCGCATCCATATATATCAGAGCTTGGCAGTCAGTAATGATTGTAAATCTTATGCCGATTAAGAACTATCTTAACCTGTCCAACGTCCATATGATTTCCAATTAACTCCAATTTGCTGGAATGATACTTTCTCTCTGCTTCTGTTGTTTTCTTGCTGACGCAATAAACAAGATGCCATTTTCCATCTTCATCACGTTGCACTAGCATTCCATTCAAACATTCTGCGCTTACATCACAATGGACCTCTATCTGTATGCGGTTGATAGTGAGCTAATATGGGCTTATCAGTCATTTTTTTCTTTAATAATTTAATTTTCGAACGTCTTCTTTTGTTCCTGGTTCCACTCGAAGTCTTGATTCTTCTTTGTCAGTCTGGTCAATGGTTCGCTTTTCAACGCATACATCGGCCCAAAACGTCTGAAAAATCCAGTCAGAAATTAGTTAGTCCAAAAATCTTCGCACTTCGTGCACATTCTTTGGATCTGGAAATTCTGTTAGGGTTTTATTTTTCTAGAGCCTGGTCTGATACCATTTTCGTTTATAATAAAACCCAAGAAATCTACTTCTCTTTTCCCAAATTCACATAATTTCAAGGTTAAATTTGCTTTTCTTAGGCATTCTAATACCTCCTTTAATTTCAAAATCATCTCTTCCCAAGATTTTGCAGGAATAAGTATGTCATCCATATAACACAACACCTTAGTGTTCAATAAGGGAGCCTAGGACTTACCACATTAGGCGCTGAAACTCAGCAGAAGCATTTACTAACCCAAATGTCATCCTTTCGAATTGTCCCGTTTCATCTGGAGTAATGGACGCTGTCTTCAATTAGCTTCTTCACTTAACGGTATTTGCAAATAGCCACGGGCTAAATCCAGAGTAGTGAAAATGTTGCAGCCTCCTAGACATTCTGAAAGATCATCTATTCGAGGCAAAGGGAACTTATCCCTTATTTTTTTCTGATTATTAAGTCTGCGGTAATCAATTACCAGTCTACGTTCTCCTATTTTTTTCTTTACTAGTAACACTGGACTAGCGAAAGGCGATCTAGTTTCGGAAACTATTCCATTATCTTTCCATTTCTTAACAATTTCTTTTATTACATTACGTTCAGCTGCATTCGTTTTGTACGGGTGAGAAGACACAGGCTTACTCCCATCAATTTCTTTCATGTCCGTTTTTATTATGTTTGGGCAACCTTATTAATTTAAATTAAGAGCAAAGCAATCCTTAAATGCGTTAAACAATTTTAAGATATCAGTTCTTTCACTATCTGTGGTTGTCTCATCAAATTTTATATCATCTAACTTAATTGGGTGAATATTTTGAGGAATGGAAAATGCATGGTTTTGTGCTTCATCTGTTTTTATATTAGGCGCATCTATTTCCTTTAATTCCCAATCTTCTGTTATATCTATTACCTTGCTAATACACCGGTTTCCTTTTAATCTGATGTTATTGTGTCCTATGTTCATAACTGGGACTGTTACCCTACATTACTTCCATTACTGAATCTGGACTTCCATGTCTATTTTTAAATAAAATCAGTCCTTTATTTATATCTGGAGTTACAGAATGCACAAAGTTTAGGGTGTTACTTTTTATTTCTATTGGTTTCTCAGGATATAACTTAATGTGTTTACTCTCCATTTCGTTTATCAGTTGCGCGAATGGAATTTTATTCTCATACCATATGTTAAACGAATCATTTATTTTCCCATAAGCTAACATCTGATCGCTTAAAGTATCTTTACCAATAATTAGATCATACGGCTGTGCCTCATCATTTACGATAAGCAAATTCGCAGTTGTTTGGATTTCGTTGATTCGAAGGGAAACATGAACCTTACACAAGGTCACTGTAGACACGTGTTTAACATTTCCGATTTCAAACAATTTTTTTTCCGGTTGTATTGGCAGTTACAATTTCGATAATACCGAAGATTTCATAAGACTAACACTGCTTCCTATGTCTATCAAATTTTCAATCGGTTCACTGTCATTAATTATTGCCTTCCTTAAATACGTTGAAACGTCAGATAATTCATGATTCATCGCAACATTATTCTGATCTTTTATTTTATCACTCATCAGTTCTTCGCGACTCTGTCTGACGTGGGAGGCATTTGGCGTCAGAAATCAAACTAGAATGTTTACGTTTACATATCAAGCAGCGCTCTTTTAATTTACATGACCGAATTATATGATTGTTTTGCAGACATAAAAAACATCTTACGTTTCGTTTTAAACTTTCTAACTTCTTTTCACGTTCCTTATCGCAATTTTCGGAACTGTGCTCAGAATTATTGCAAAAAATACAAATTTTCTGAAATGCGCTCAGTGCGGTTGCGTTAGAAATCGAATCTTGCTTCTTTCCTTTAAACTTCTGGAATCTATTCCCCTTTTCGGAAAATTTATTAACCGACTGTTTATATTCTACGCTTTTAACTGACTCATTATTGTCTCCTGTTTGTCGAAACAAAAATGTTCTCTCTTTTAAGGTATTTTAATAATTTTGTTACATTCCAAGAATCGTCTTTCTCATGCTGTCTATGAAAATCTAACACAATAGAATATGGAATAAGTTTCGTTAGTAGTCGGAACAACAAACTTCCGTATGTATTCAGTTCGTAAACCGCGTACTTGAATTTCTATCGCATCGTATAACTCTCTTAACTGTTTCAAGTACGAAACCGATTTTACAGCATTTAAATTTAACAAATGATTAATATGAGATCTTACAACAATTTCTTTTTTCCCATACCTTTCCATAAGCAAATCCACTGCTAAATTATAATTATTTTTTGATACCAGTAGTTCTTGAATACTAAATAAGGCTGGTCCTTTTAAGAAAGCTTCAAGATAATTATATTTGTCTACTTTAGGTAAGCGTTCGTTACTATGAATTGCATTATGAAACTGTGACCTGAACTGCATTATCAACTGTTCCTGAAACTTCTCTAAATTACCCTCAAACGGTTCTACATGAAGTTTCGGCAAATTTATTCTCAGTTTCTCTGGTTCACTATTCAAAATAAGTGAAGAATTACTCTTCAACGACATATCTGAATTATTTCTATCTGAATTCTGGAGATAATTCTTGACTTTCGCTTTCACGTTAATAATACCCTCTCTATATTCCTGATTATTCTCGACTTCTGTTTCGAGATCAGATACTTCAGGAATTAAATCCTCAATTTCTAGATATAACTAAAATATCTGATTTGCTTTTTTCTGTAGATTCATTTCACATTATTCTAATGATTTTATATCTACAATATCCTGATCCAATAATTCAGATATTCTGGTAATTACTTGTGTTGTTAACCTTCTTAGAGTTTTGCGTTTTACTTTCTCTTTATCTAAAGCTTTCTTAGTATTCTCATCCATGATATTAACTAATAATATAATTCTATACTTCTAAATTCTATACTCTATTAGAATTATCAAAAGTATTTCAATATACTCATTCTATAGTTCGCATGTATTCAAATTTTTAAAATCGAAACTTACCACTTCTTCTACGCTCATGGTACGCGAGTCATTCGATGGGGAAGTAAATCCAAATTATATTATCCCACTTCTGAAATGTTATCTGAGCTGTCAGGATGGTTAGTGTTAAGTTGTGATTAACTTTCATTCTTCAGGATGAGTCTAGCTTTTTGATAAATTCTTTTATTGCTACACTAAATATTTACATATATTTACATTATAGTTCAGGAATAATCGTCACCTCACTCACATTCTCTCCACTCCCGATTTCCGATTACCTTCGTGCGCCCTCTATCGGCGACTTTTTTACAATGCCATCTACCGGCTGATTACTGGTAACCCAATGGAAAATTGTACTGTGTAAGCATTAGGCTGATAATAATTTATTTTAAACATTCTTCTGAGTTATTTTACTTAGAAATTCAAAACGAGACGTTATTTGATCTCTCTTATGGGTCCAACAGTTAGAATATGGTGGATGCGTATACCTATTTGACAAGAGCTTAGGAACTAAACTATTCTGCAGACGTCTGCCATATTACAAAAGGCCTCCACCTCGAACATCTGTGCATGTCCATAGAAATATGCAGAGTTACGTGTTCATGTTATATCTGCATTTGCGAAAAAAATCATTATACTTGTGACGATACGTTCTATTTCTGCAACATTAGTTTTGATTTGCCCCGCATTTTAAAAACAATTTAAAATTAAACAGCTAGGTTGAAGTGTTCGACTGGTAGACATATCTCCACGAAGCGTTTATGTAGCCCGGCAAGAACTACTAGATTTATTAGCAATAGGTTATGTATGTCCAGAATTATCGTAACTATTCAGGAGGTGGTTTCGAGAATTTTCAATGGGCATGAATTTCTATATCTATGTTCAAAATTATCAAGACGCTTCCAGAGATAGTTTAAAGCAGAGGTTCTTAAACTTATGTACTCCGCGAACCCCCACTTGAAAAAATGTTTTTTGACGGACCCCATCCCAACTTTAGGTATTTTGCGTCATTTTATTAGTTAATTTCTGGCTTACGATCTCATAAGGACAAGGATATATGATGAATATTTCTAACAGTGATTAGTGAATAACTATTTTTTTGCATATTGTAGAACACATTTTATTAGAAATTATAATATTGAAGAAAGAAAATATAAACATTGTCATAGCAACAAATCTCACAAATTATAATGGTACTTACA
>KK120052.1:211047-228105 GCA_000611955.2 Stegodyphus mimosarum | reverse complement strand
AAAATACTTCCTGAAGTTGCTTTTCAAAGTAATTAAATGTTCAACAAATAATTGACGCGTTTGAATAAGCAATTCTTCACTGGAGCTTTCTATGAAATCATTGAGAGTTGGAAAAGACTCATATACACCGTTCTGGATGCGTTTCGACCACAAGTCGATTTTTTTAATAATTGCTTCTATTTTATCTTCAACTTTAAATATATTTACAACAGTACCTTGCAGGCTCAAATTAAGTTCATTCAATTTTGTAAAAATATCAGCCAAGTAAGCCACCTTAGCTAACCAGTTAAAGTCATTGAAACATTCGATCAGTTCAAAATGCGTATCTATTAAGAACAATCGTATTTCATCTCGAAGCTCAAAAACGCGAATGAGTACTTTCCCGCGGGACAACCAACGTACATCTGTGTGTAATAATAAATGTGTATGTTGACTACCCATTTCCTCACACAAAATTTTAAAAACTCGGGAATTAAGTGGACGAGCCTTAATGAAATTGACAATTTTAACAACTACGTCTAATGTTCTTTTCAAAATCTGGTGACACATTTTTGGCTGCTAATGATTCTCTGTGAATGCAGCAATGATTCCAAACAACCTGAGGCGCAACATTTTTAATACGAGCAATCAATCCAGTTCTTGTACCTGACATTGCACGAGACCATCAGTGCAAATTCCAACACATTTTGGCCACTCTATTTCATTTTTGGTTATAAAATTATTCAAACTGTTAAACATGTCATTAGCTGTCGTTTGTGAAGGTAGTGAATCACAAAACAATAAATCTTCTTGTATTTGATTTTCAAACTCATATCTAATGAAAGCTAACAAATTGGCATTATTAGTGACATCAGTACTTTCATCCAATTGTAATGAGTAATAGTGACTTTTGCGCACTCTCGATATTAATTTCTCTTTTATATTACATGACATGTCTTCAATCCTATTCTTAACCGTATCATTTGATAATGAAATCAAATTTATATCGTTTGCTGCTTTAGTTCCTAACATTATATTTGTAATTACTTTTGTAGCAGGAAGAATTAATTGCTCTGCTATATTATGCGGCTTTCCTGCTTTAGCAATAAGTAGGGCTACTTCATATGATGCCATTACTGCTTTCTTATTCATACTACCAGTTGCCGTCTTTACCATCAAATTCTGACTTGAAGTAAGTTCTTGTTTTTTCATTGTAAAAAAATCTATAGACTTACTAACATGCTCGCTGTGCTTTGTTTGTAAATGACGTCTGAGATTAGCAGGTTTCATACTTTCATTGGATAAAATTTCGTGACATAGAACACAGACTGGTCTTTGCACATCATTGTTGTAAATATAAGTAAATCCAAATGATAAATAATCATCCATATATTTTCTAATTTTGCGTTTCTTGGTAGAGTTTGCTGTTGATGCCTCATCATCTGATTCTTTTCGTTTCTGTGTTGAACCAGTTTGTAGCCAACGATCCATTTTATGGAGCAATTTATTAACATTGAACTACAATAATATAAATATAACGAATTATTATTTATAAAATGTATTACTATTCATATACCAATATTTTACCTGGAGTTATCAAATCAATTTCCACGATCACAACACTTGGAACTTGAATTAAAAAAACCGTTACAATTGGAATTGGCTTTGGCAACGAACGACCAAAAGTACACACACAATGGAAGATAACAGCCGGGCCGTAGCCACCGCACGGCGCTGCCGAACCGCAGACCGAACGTACAACTACATAACTACGAGACCGAAATGAAACGAAACCAAGCCGAGTCGAACCGAACCCAAACAAACGTTACACGCCGATGCAAACGACATCGACACCCGGAACTAGCAACACGCAACGCGGTAAATTTTCGAGGGTAGGATATAGTTAAACAATGAACTTTAAATATTTATATATGTATATATTTTTACGATGATTTTTTTTTCAAATGGATTTGCGGACCCCCAGTAAAGGCTTCGCGGACCCCCAGGGGTCCGCGGACCACAGTTTAAGAACCTCTGGTTTAAAGAATTTTCTATAATACGCATGAACGTTGTTATCTATGTCCAAAATTATGGGGACGATTCGAGAGATAGTTTTGAGAATTTTCAATGATGCGCCTGAACTTCATTACCTCTGCCCGAAATTATTGGGATGAATCGAGAGATGGTTTCGAAACTTTTTAATGATACGCAGTACACTGATTTTTAAAACATTCTGGCAGAATCCGTTGGATGGCACTCTGAAATATTTCATCAGTCAGGGCCGTCATGAGACATACTGATTTTTCAAATACCACTGAAATTACACTCATATTCTTTTTTTGTGTGTGTGAATTCTTCTATATTGGACATCGGCAAAAGTAGTTATTTCAGGGTTTTGGAAAAAAAAATAACCATTTTTTAGGTTAGGATCCAAAGATTCGAAATATCTCAGTATGTTGGTCCTTATATTAATTGTGTGGAGAAAGAAAATTACTTTTTCAGCAAAAGCCTAAACAAGTTACTAGCTTATTTTTAAATAAATATTTTTTCTCGAATAACAGTTCCTGTGCGGAGCCTGTTGATGTATATCTTTTAATTTATCCTTTCTAAAAGACTGCACATGAGTTAAAAAAAAGCACTCAATTTCTTTTAAATAATGATTTGTTATTTACTCAAATAACATCACTTTATGTAACTGTAGACCAATGAACATGGATTCGATTCATTTTACTTCTACTAAAAAATAGCAATAATTATAAAGGAAGATATATAAAGGGAACCAGAAGAAAATATTTGGTTTCTCTGCTTGACGAAAATCGCTCATTTGCCCAGTGAAAGAGTTACAAATGTTTATTTTCTTGGAACTTAACCTTTTTGAATACGATACAGTAGCTCTCGAACGGTCATAAAATCTCTCATGTGGCTCCCATCGTCTTGAAGCTTGGCCATCCCTGCCATATACTGACGGCTCACATAACTGAACATTCATATTCTTGCGAAACAGTAATTTGGATTTCAACTATAACTATTATGATCAAAATTCTTATCTTCAACCCCTATTATAATGATAGTCATACCAATAGTATGAAATCTTAGGTTGAAGCTTCAGAGCTTAACATGCCCCAGTTTTAATGATTGGTGGACAAATACGCAAGTCATAGTCAAGATGTAATAGTCTCTTTCTGTATATAAACTTCACTAATTTAATTGCAGAAAATGCTAAGGATCCTTTGTTGAGTTTAAAAATCCATTGTTTGCATCAGATATATTATCATTGATTTTTTGTGTTTTGATCTCAGCTTTTTCCTGAAACAGAGAGAAAAAGCATCTAGAGATTTAGAGCTGTTGAAGGTTCTTTTATGAGTATCCTTTTATTAACTTACTTCAAGTATACATTTTGATTATGACGTAGTACATTTTTATTCATTTAATTGAACGTCAAACTATAAAAACGATACTGCGAATTATTAAGTTCTATAAAACTTACACTCATCTATACCAGCTGTTAAAGCACATAATACCTTTATATTTTTCTTTTCCATCTATTTTGCTAAGCAGTCATTTAACGTGTAGAGCTCAGGAAATTTTCAATCATAAGTTTAAATAAATACCATTTTCTTATGACCTTTTCGTATGACTTGACCACTTCTGTGATCAACATACCCATTACTGTAATTTTATAGTATGGAGATCGTAGCAAAAATGTGAAGAGAATTTTCTGTAACTCAAGGTTTAAAAATAAAACTGAAAAAACATATTTGCAGCACTTTTCGATTTCTGGTTTGAAAGTGTTAAGCATGCTTTCATAAAGTATTCACTTCAAGCTTATACAATTACGGAACATATTTTGATTAACAAGTTTGGTATATTGGTAAAATTTCGAACTTTTAATTGAATCTTATTATTTCCATCAGGATACTGAGTGAAGAAGAGGTGTGAAACGTAAACTTCAAGTCGGTTGCAGCAGCTCAAAAAATATATCATATCTCCATAGTAAAAATGAATAAATTCAGCACAGCTTTAAATATTAAAAAAATAATTTAATTCATTAAGTCATCATTAAATGTTGTTAAATATATTACACAGGAGTATTTTCAAGGTTAGAAATGCAGTAAAAATCTTCCACACTGACCGGAAATATCTTGTAGCAATTTTTCGAAAAGCTAAGAGCTATTAAACTGAAGCGGATCTATTAACGTTTTACCTGTAATTACTTCAACATTGAAATAGCAGATGCCTTTAAGCACGTCCCCTTTTCTAAATTTATCACAACGCTTTGTGACAGGGTTATTACTTTTATTGTTTGTAAATCATTTGTAGTTTTCTCCTACTTTCTTCTCAAGAAATATAGATATTTGCCAACGCTTTAAAGGATTGTTTTTATTCAGCTTTCCCAAAATCATAAACTTTATTGAGAACTTCCAAATACCTGCCATTATAACTCATTCTAATTAAAAATTAACCAAAAGCTTTCGAAATAAAATATAACTTAGTGCTCAAATTTGACAAGTTCTACTAATGAATCATGCGTCATTTGTACCGCACATGATTCTTAGTTTCGCAGAAGGTATCAGTTATTCTCTTTCCCATTCACATCCTTGATTAAAAATAGAAATGCATGCTGTACGTAATTTCCCTGTCATTAAGATTATATTAATTGGGAACGAAACTAGCAAAAAACATTTCTTGGAGAAGCAAATGCCATGTTTCGAAATACAAATTACTGAATGCAACTTTATTTTCATTTATTTATTTGTTTTCTTTTTTTTTAGCATTTTTTCTTCCTTGCAACATTCCGGCTGATCCATTTTCCCAGCGCCTAATGGAAAGATCAATAGATATTATCCTTAAGTTATCGTGCTCAGCTTCCTCCTTTCCTCTTGCTCTGTAACTGAGATTATTTTGAGTTATTAGCACTCAGTCTGAAATGCTACGTTCTTATAAGTATAAATGATATTTCGTTTTTGTATTTAAAGGAGGAAACTGCAAAAATACACAGTAGCATATTGCGGTAAAAACTGCATAGTTTCCTCACCAATATATTTTGCATTATCCTAATGGCACATTAGTCTCCTTGAAATTTAAATGCAGTTGATGCAAAACAGGCGTCGGTTTTATTAAATTAAGGAATACTCTTTGAAGCAATTACCTTACGAAATTCAGGAAATGATCGCACTTTGCAGAATTATTAGGACGCAATCAGATTTCCCAGTGCAATTCCAGTTGTACGATCACCATTTGTCTGAATTCTTTTTGCGTTATTCAATCGACATTATGTCTTTAATTTGAAACAATTCTTAAATTATTAACAAAACAAAATTGCTTTTACATAAATTAAGGTTTGCTTCAAATATAAAATGCATACGCAAAAGGCCCGCTTAATGTGATTGCGTTTTGTCCATGATGATTTCCCTGACATTAACTGAATGGTAACATTAAGCGATAAAAAAACTATTTTTAAAAATATTAATGTAAATTTAACTAATTTAGTATATAAAAATACTAACATATAACTCTTTACTTTCACAGCATTTTAATTAGGAAGAAAACAAGAGCAGATGATAGACTGAAATTCTAACGCAAAAGTCCATTTTGAACTGTTCATATTGTTACTAGAAACAGTTTGGCCCATTCTGTGCTTCTAAACATAATACACATAGTTCATCGTTCATCTCAGTAATTGTAGAAAATTCACCACTTTCGTCCTCATCATCTTCTTCAAACTTTTAATCACATCATGTGCATGAATTTGTTTCAGAAAGTGAACGACAGATATCTTCTTCTATTATTGAATGTGCAGCGTGATATTTTTCTTCAATATCTATCCAAGTGTTAAATACCCTGTTGTTCACGATAGTTGGAGACATTTTCAGTTTTTCATATCCTTTTATTAAAATGATATAAAAGGCATTTATTAAAAGATTGGCAGATTTAAAAAGGTTTTTCTATTGTGTTTTCTGAGACGCGGTTAAAAGACTTTAAACAGTCGAATTAAATCAAAATCAAGACTGTTGCCCTTAATGAAAATCAAGATGTTTGGCGATTTAATTCTTTTAACTTGGCGACATAGGTTTGTCATTTGGCAATTTCTTTGTTCTATTTTGACCTTATTTGACGATTTTAGCTTACTTTGGTCGCATTCAATTAATTTTAAAAATAAGTGCAATATTTCAATAACATTAACTTACTTGTCGATCACTATAACCGATGCATTGTCCATTTTTTGTACCCAAATGGGCGGTGTTTCCAGAATTCGATAGCAACATCCGAATGACAACCTTAACCACAATCGCATTAAGAGCCGCGTACAATCCACTATTTTAATCTATGTTCTATATTCTGTTTTAAACAAATCTGTGTTTTAATTCGTAATTTTCCATTTGCTTTTCCTATCCGAAATTTCTGACAAAATATAAATTTAATAGGTTGCAAAGCTTCAAAATTATTTTTAAAATAGCTTCTGAATCGATTGCTTCCTAATTCATATAAATTCATTTCTGTGTGTGTGATTACGTAAATCTTCACATATTCGTCTTTCGAACTACGTATGTGATAACTTTTAAACTTTTTTAGCCATTATGGATTTCATCTTCAAAATCCTCATTCTTACACCTCTGAAAGAAAGTTAATCCCTTTTTACTAGCGGTTATTACTTTTCACCGATATTGTTTAGTTGTGCACCTGAGAATTTTTAATGAATGTTTATTCTGAATGAAAATGATATTTTGTTATTCTATTTCAAGTGTGTTTTCATTTTTAATATCAACACAGAAGTGTCAGATTTTTAAAAACCAAAGATTGTAAATATCTCGAAATTAAACAAAATGACAAATTAATTACACTGGTGTGCAAAACTTAAGCAACAGTATAAAAATTTAGCAGATAGCCATGAAATTGCAGAAAAGGAGGTCTGGAGATCAATACAATGAACACGCAAGTCAGTAGAAACGTCATGCGTATGCAAATATCAGGAACGAAACGTCAGAGGCGACGTGAGCGTACACAAAACGTGTGATGTCGGCGCGCGCAGCTCAACAGTAGAGTAAAAGGAAGGACGGAGACGCAATTCAACATATTCGCTGCAAGTGCCAGTGAGTCAGTTCGTGAAATATGGCTAGGAGAAATCACTTGGACGACTTCACACATGGAAGAATGATCGGAAAGCTGGAGGAGGGGCGTACTGTCACCAGTGTAGCTACAGAGATCGGAATCAGCAAAAGTGTCGTTTCGCGCGCTTGGAAAGCGTTCCAAACCACAGGAACAGATGTTAGAAAGGTTGGTGGTGGCCGCCCGAGGATGACATCTGCAGGGGATGACCGATATATCGTCCTGCAGGCGAAAAGAGGCCCACAGCAGTCAGCAAGCGCCATTGCTCAGCAACTCTGTACAACAACGGGGCGGCAAGTGTCACGGTTTACTGTGGTCAGACGCCTTCCCAAAGGGGGCCTATTCGCCCGCCGTCCTGAAAGCTTCCGCCCGTTGAAAGTTGGCCACCGATGCCACCGTTTACAGAGGTGCAGAGAGCACAAAAACTGGACAACTGATTAATGGAGTCGTGTCCTCTTTGCGGATGAGAGTCGGTTCAGTACCAGAAGCAGCTCTCAACGCGTTTTGATTTGGAGAGAGGTCGGGACCCGGTTTTATCCCAGGAACATCAAGGAAACACACCGTAACGGTGATCCTGGAGTTCTTGTCTGGGGAGGCATTACACTGAACGGGCGAAATGAGCTCCAAGTTTTCGATAGAGGGTCTGTAACCGGGGATCGCTATTTTGAGGAGATACTCCTTCCCCATTTGCGTCTGTTCCGAGGTGCTATTGGCTCAGACTTAATTTTTATGGATGACAATGCACGGCCACATCGGACTCTTGCCGTTGAGGAACTACTGGAAAGTGAAGATATCACTCGAATGGATTGGACAGCGTACTCCCCAGATTTAAATCCCATCGAATATGTGTGGGATGCTTTGGGGAGATGCATTGCACCACGCTTACATCCTCCGAAGAAGACCCAACAACTCAAACAGATGCTGATTGAGGAATGGGCACTCCTACCGCAAGAAATGTTGCACCAGCTTGTTCTGAGTATACGGAGACGGTTTGAAGCAACCATTGCAATGAGGGGAGGGCATATCCCATATTAAGCATCTGCTTGTATACGGAGACGGTTTGAAGCAACCATTGCAATGAGGGGAGGGCATATCCCATATTAAGGAACATCTGCTTGTTGTTCTTCCTCTTGGATAGACAATCACGAGTCACGATACTATGCGTTCAATAAAGCTTGTTTTTGTTTGATTCCATACCGTATGCATTTTATTCGTTTTTTCAGCTCTGATGCTTTCGTCTCCTTTACGTGCATAATACTCTCATTTCTGCATTTCATGTCTCTCAGTTGATTTCTCGTGGAGTTATGGCATAAAACCCTGCTGTTGCTTACGTTTTGCACACCAGTGTAGTTTACTAGCGTTCGTTTGATTACTCATTTGATTGATCTTATAGGCATCTGAATCATTTAAACCAAGTTTCTGTTCAATTTCACATATATTCTTAATAAAATGAACTTGAACGTTGAACATGAATGATGCCTGTGGAATTATTTTCACAAAATTAAACTAATGACACTGGAAGCATAACATTCCATCTGGCCATACTGCAAAATTTGTGTTTGGATGAAAAGGTAAAGAAACATCCGATGCACGGCCAGTACGATTTTGAAACGAATAATCAAGTAGTTGACTGTTTTTTCTTAAATCGTTTCTTCTCTAATGCATTCTGAAAATCAATGACATCAGTTTTGAACAATGTTGTGTTGTCAGGCATAGGAAGACAATGTTTTGTCAAGGCCCTATACTATCAGGTAGTTTAAGGTATTTTCAGGAGGAAGAGAATCGATTGAAAATTAACCCTTCATAAGGAGACTTGCAATTTGAAGAAGTGGCGACCATGTTACCCGAAACCGTTCTGATCGTTGCTTGACAGTCAGAATGATTGGAAAAGGGCTTAATCACACTACCATTTATCAGATTTTTATAAGCGAATAAGGTATGAGGAAAATCTGTAAGAAACGTATTCCGAAAATCTTTCGTAGGAACAAAAGAGTAATAGGAGAAACAGGTAACTTCATGTTTCGGAGCGGATTGAAAATAATCCTCAGCTTCTGGAAGATATCATTACTGATGACGAATCTTGGTTCTTCGGGTACGACACAGGAACGAAGCGTCAGAACCAGGAAAGTCTCACTTGAACTCTCCAAGACAAAAAGAGTAAGAATGAGCAAGTTGATGATCAACACCATGCTGGTTTGTTTTTTCAGTGTGAACCATATGCGTTCAATGTGAGTCGTATGATTCACTTTCAATGAAAATGTGCGCTTCTTAATATGAGTAACTCGTCCACAAAGATTTGTGCCTTCAAGCAAAACCATGAACCGATACGTTTCCACTGCCGTGTGCTTAGGCTAACGTTTCTCTCTATCTACTCTTCCAAACACGTTTTAAAGAAGTTAATTCAACAGTCTTCAGGATTAGCACTGAATGTTTATTTATTTCACTAATAGACTCAAAATTGAAATTGCAAAGTGGGAGTTATAGCCGTAAAAATAATAAAGTCGCATGCTTCCGAATGGTAATCCTTATCGGGTTGAAAACGGATTTTGTGCAACCATGCTAGTTAAATTTTGTGCCACGATTCCCAAACAAAAAGTACACTAAACGCAAGTGAATTATTTTGGTACAAAATCCATGATTATTCATGCATAATTCTTTTTTGGGATTTTCTGTGTACAAATTATTTTAATAACGTTCTTTGTCAATAGACTGACCAGTTTATAGAGGATTATGATAATAAGCATCATGAGAATCCAACTGAACGTTCTGCATTGCCTCGATTTTTTTCCTACCTGATGTGATTTTTTTGGGTCTTGTTTCACCTTTACAGCGGCTTTCACTAATTTTTATCTTGCTTCTGTATCACAATCGCAGAACCTTCTTTTTAACTAATAAGTACATTTTAATAAAAAGAAAACTTTTAGAGAGAAAATATCCCCTAAGCCCCTAGAACAAACTGCTGTTTTAGGAAAAATTTCAAAGGAACTCATTTTATGGAACAGTTGAAGAAGCAACTGGCCTCAGGTGAAATAATTTTTCATAATTGCTGACATTGATCCAAAGGGCGTAGGGAATTGTTCAGTTAATATCTTAATTGTGAAGCAACGATAAGTAACCATTTAAGGGGGTCCGATACTTTCACAACTTTTTTTTTTTATTTTTGCATGAACTATAACCAAATTTCTATACCTTGTAGACCACATTTAAAATAACTACTTAAGAGTTCAAAAGACCAAAATTATTAACATACTTTTTAAAAAAATTAAATTTTAATGAATTTTCGAAAAATATTAAAATTCCTACTTTTCCTTCATTTTTCAAGATTTTGGAAAAAAAATTAATATACAAAATCTTAAATAATATTTAAATAGAAGTATGCATTACAATTTTAGATAAAGATTTGATTTTCTTAAAAAAAATAAATATGAAATTTACACCAAAATTTTTTTTTAAAAATGTAATTTTTAAAAAGAAAATTAAAAAAAATAAATGCATACTTTTATTTAATACATCTTTATGTTGCTAGAAAAAAATAATTTTAGCTTTTAACTATTATAGTTAAAAAACCTTAGCATTTTAAATGTTTTCAAAATCTGAAAAAACAATTCTGAGATAACTGCATTAATGTATTAATATGAAAATAAAATATTGTTAAAATGCCAATAAACGAAAAATATATTTTTTCTCAGAATTTGCGTACTTTCTAAATATCATATAAAAAGTCCACTTCCATATGATGGACCATCTTTTTTTTCCTCAGCTTGATCTCTTCGAAGCTGTGCTAATTTTATACTACGGCGCATATGTTGATATTTAGAATTGGTACGTTTCTTTGATGATCTCATTCTTATGATATGACGTCTATGAGATATTTTGTCGCTTGATTCACCAAAAGATAACATAGAAATATCTTGAAACTTGGATAAAGCTGCTCCAGTGCCCATATTATACTCAGCAGTGGCTTCACAAGCTGCCAACTCCACACGACATTTTGAAGCATTCACAGTTTTCGGAATCTTTAGCCAGATTTTGTTATGCAAAGATTCATTTCGATTTTGTGTTAAACACTGCTCACAACGTTTTAGTAGAGAATTACTTGCTAGTCGCTGATATACTGGAAGAATATGTGGCAAAATATTCTCGTTTACTGGTGTTCTAATATTACTTTTGTGAGAACCTGGTGTCTGACCTTTTGCTAACGAGGCTTGATAAAAACACCACGAGTTCTTCCCCTTTGGGCATTTTTCATGCCGAGGTTTCTTATCAGTAGACATATTATGGTACAGGGTGGCAAATATAGCAGTTTTCATACCTGTAATATTTCCTTTATTTGAACGAATAGCATTGTAATAATAGCGTGTTAGCTTTTTGATTGTGATTTCTTTTAGTGTTCCATATCCTCTTCCACCTAGGGTTATTCCTTTAGCTGCACCCTCTTTCACTGCATTTCGCAAGCCTGTACCTAACCGTTTGCTCACATGATTTATGCATTCTTGTTTCTCGATTTCAACACCAGAATGTACGTTCATACTTGATATATGATTAAACGCTTTGGAATCACCAGCAGATATGACAGCAGTGTAACGAAATCCTAAATTTACAGATCTTTTCCAAAGAATGTCAGCTGCATGCAATTCCATAGAACCTGATGTACCCTCATGATTTTTTGACAGGTATCCTGGTGCCCTTTCAGCCAATAATTAAATTCCGGGGAGTCTGCACCCAAGTTAGATTCCATCAAGCGACATTCTTGACAAAATTTACTCAATACAACATAATCTAGTACATATCCTGTGAGTGAATCAATAATGCACCCAACTCCTACTTGGGACGAGAAACCTCTAGTATGCCAGCTTCCATCAAAACTAACAGAAATATCAAAAACATCAGTTATATATAAACTGGAATGTGACTGTGATGTATTTTGATACTCTGAATTCACCTTTTTATGAATATCTGACATTGTGGACTTTGATGCAGTATCAAAAAATGAAATAAGATTTTTTTGGTGATTCTTAAATGTTCTCGAACACATCACAGGTAAGTTCATCACCATTCCAAACTGTTCAACTGCAGCGTAACCTTTGCCAATGTGTAAAAATGCTTGACATATTCGTCGATTGATGTCAAAGCTCTTTTCAGAGTCATCCAGTTTTTTTGATGACACAACAGATGATTTAACTACATCACAATTTCCGCATTTTATGGAAATTTTTGAAGCAAATCCAGAACATTGTTCGGCATTAAAATAATATGAACACAAACTACGTTCAGTACAAGCAGTCGTTATCAGCAATTCACTGAGCTGTTTGACATCAGCGATAACATACATTGTTTCATTTCCAAAGTTCTCATGTGCAGTCTTATTACAAGCAGAATGCAAATCTTTAATCCTGCAGGATTCTTTTGATTGAGATGTACCTTTTTCAATATTACCAAAACACCATCGCTTTTTAGCTATTTTACTAGCGTGAACGTTCTTTGGTTTTTGTCTCGGCATTGTCAAATGTAAGAAAAACGCGGCAAAATGTAAACACTAGAACACAGTTTACAGTTACAGTTCCACTTATTTTAAATTAGAAGTTGATGTATATGTAAACCATGGGTGAAATAAACACAAAACACAAAAACAAAAAAAAGGAGTGACACCTGCAAGTGAGAAAGAAAGTGATTAGCAGCGCCCAGATGTAAACAATCAAAGAAGTCCCTTTAAATGGTTACAGAAATTACGAGTGAGTGCTACATTTGGCGTCATATCTCGAAAAGTAATCCATATTTTTCAATGCGGTTTTTTGTTACTTACTCAGAATTGTTTAAGTATTAAAAATAAATAATAAAAATTTTTACGATGATTTGACCATTTTTAACGTATCAGACCCCCTTAATATCTGACTTGATCGACGTAACAGGTACTAGTTAAGGGCATAGTCTATCAGAATGTTTTGTTTTAATTAAACATTTTATGCCCATCAAAATACCTTATTTTAGATAAAAGGTTCTCCTCAAAAACTTTTAGCAGAACTTTAAACTTTCTTGTAAGAGAAAATCAATTGCGAAAACAAAATTAAGTACATATTCTTTCCTGCATTACATTTTCCCTTTTGGAAGAAAATCACTCGATCAAAAATTCTTTATTTTATTAAGCAAGCACATTTGCAAATGATAAAGAATGTAAATTATGGTTTGTTCTGGAATATCTGTAAAAGTCAAAACCAATTTTATATAACATTGGGAACTGTTTCTTGCACGTTCGTAATTTAAATTAATCGTTCTCAATACATTTTTCATCTTCAGTATTAATAATGTATGGAGAATTCACTTATCATTGTCAGTATAAAATCATCTCATGTGTATTGAATGCTATTTTAAAAAATGCAAGAGTGTCTCACTGAGATGCGTTGAAACGAAGTAAAATATGATCAGTTGCGGAAGAAGCTACCATAGCTCACATATGAAGACAAATATGCAGAGGAAAAATTATAATTAGGGCGGACTGACACTAAATAAAGAATAATGATTAAAAAACTAAAAAAACTATTAAAAAGTATAAAAACTTATTAAAAACAACAAAACTATTCAGGGTAAAATAATATTGAATAAAAGTGAAATAACTTGGAAAAAGAAAAATAATAAAGAAACCAAATTAGACAAATCTTACAAAAGTTTTAATGAACTTGAAACTTCGCATTATGTTATTACCGCTTCAATTAAAGCCAGGTTTAAAGATTGCAATGTAAATGGCCGGCTGCTCTTCTATACCAAAGCATTCTTTAGTATTCTAGCAACCTGAGATCCTGAAATCAAAAACTTTGCGCTCATGAGGCAATTTTCATGCAGTGCCTGAAACATCACACAAAATTAAGAAAAGGTATTTCTTTCTCGAAGAAAGCTACTGTCCGAAGCTGTGACATAAGTTGTTCATTTAATTATTGGGCACCACGTTTTTAAATAAGAACTCGAAAAATTAAAATTATTAAATAAAATACCTCGAACAGTTTTACTATGTGAGTAACTCAATTAATCCTTAAAAGCAATATAGAGAATTTATAGTTCCTTTCCCTTGTGACCGATTCATGTTTTTCCAGATCGTAAAATTGCCAGATTTTTCGCAAAGAAACTTTAGCACAAGGATTTCTTTAATATTCGGAAGTTTCCTAGAAGTTTCCATGTAAGAGTTGTAATCTAAAGTAACATTATGAAACAAATATGCAGGGATTTAAATGTACACTGAACAGAAAGTGTAACTTGTTGGCATCAACGAAATATCATCGAGAAACAAAATACCATCAAGTAATACCGAGTTGAACAGAATACTTATCATTAACTGTTAGGTCTAAAATTTTTTAGAACGAGAAAGAAGCACAGAAAAAAATTTTGTATCTACAGGGTTGGTGGAAAGTAACTCCTTATTTTGAATTTGGAATAGGCATTGATGTGTAAATTGCAATGAAAGTTACCTTGTTTTGTAGACTGTAGTGTGGCATTATTTATAATATTTTTTTCCTTTTCCATATGTCTCATATTTTTTTCTTTATCTTTTTTTCAGAGCCTCTGAATGAGATGTCCCAATGATTAAGTTATTCAGGACAGAGCGAAAATTGCAGCAAGGTATGAGGTGTGGCAATCTGTAACGCAGGTTCAACGGTGGTGGAGGGGCGAACATGGGAAATATGCTGTTTGGGATGCAAAGACAGTTATGTCAAATTAGACAATCTATTTCTTAGAAAGAATATACTAAAGAGCTCTCAAAAGACAGTATGAAGAATTACTATCAGGTCATGACAACAACAGAGAAAGTCAAAAGAAGGATATAAAGAGCCCTTTATTGAATCACATAATAGTTGAACAGACGGCCCCACTTAGGCTTACATGAGCCACGACTTCTGGCTAAACTCAAAACATGCAATGTTGAACTTATTATAAAGTATAATTAAACTACCCTAACGGTTCACAAGATAATTTAAACGCGCAGTAAGGCTATGACCCGCAGAGGCCGGCGAAAATGCTTAATGGCTAGAAGCACTCAGCACGACATTATCAGTTAGCTAGTAAGTCATAGTAACAACGTGGCCTTCAAGCTGACATAACACGATCCAAATCTTCCCAAATCCCAAATCTTCCCAAATCTTCGTTTAAATAGCACTTCTTTCAAACGCAATTTGAATACACGCGCGCAATTTCATTAGCATTCTGCCAGGAAAGCATTGATGAAAAACGAGGATGAAAGGAAAGTTGCTTTAAATAAAAATTGACTATTAGTCAAAATAAATGAATCTCCATAAATTGATAATTAAAAACTCACAAATGCCAAAAAAGGACAGAAGAATATCACGTACGGCAAGAAGAGAAACCAAAAATTTACGATATCAAAAGCTCTTAGTTTATATTAGTTTTTGTCAACAACTCAGCTATGTGTTTGGAGGAATGGATTCCAAACAACGTCTTAAAGAAAAATAACTTTTATTCACAATTCACCTTTTTTTGCCTGGCGTTATTATGAACATTTACATGTTTAGCTGCACTGCTTTCGACACATGGTTTTTTACCTATTAACATTCGCGATTCAATTTCTCCCAGAGGATAAAATTCAGCAACGATTGTACATTACAAAGGTGATAAGTAAAAAAATTCCGTCCTAAGAAAAAACTACACCAATTAATAAGTAATCTACCAGTCAATATTCCGGCAGTTTGTTTTCCAAGGAAAAAGAGATTTCTTCTGTACACAAATTCTTAAACATAGGCTTTTCAAGAATTGGACAGACAAGGTTCTGGCGATCGATTTATGCAAAAAAAAAATAGATGAGGTTTTCGTATAGAGTGGAAACCACCAATTCAGTCCTACATTCAGAACGAAAGGGTCCTCCACACTTAGCTGATAACCGTTTAGCCGGCGAGACGCTGAGACGGCAGCAGTTAGCCAACAGGGCATTTAGCCGACACGGCCATTTAGCCAACAGGATAGTCAGCTGACAAGACATTTAGCCAAAAGGACATTTATCCGACAAGAGCATTTAGTCGAAAGGACATTAAATCAACACGGATATTTATCCAACAGAACATTAAACCGACAGTGACAGGGCATTTATTTCACTGACACAGACATTTAACCGACAAGATATTTGGCCAACATCAAATTCAGCTAACAACACATACATATAGACAAACAAAAAACATGCGACAATGTTTTAGTAAAATTATATTACATAAAAACGGCTGTTTATATGAAAAAACGGCTGTTTCTAGGGTTTTTCAGTATGTAACAAATTTTTTACTTTATTTAATGTTAAAATTAAACAGAAATTTCTGGATTTTAAAACTAAACAGAAATGCAAGCTTATTTTGGCTTAGATTTTGAAATCAGTTTCGAGACTAATCAGATGTATGTCTCTATATTTCACATATATATATACTATATTAGAGAAATATACCGAAATATATTTCTCTATATTTCGGTTTGATTTTGTTTATTTGATTATGGCAAAGAGCTCGAGGCCTATCTGCCTTCGCTGAAATCGTTTCAAGAGAAAGTTTTTCGTATACACCTTACATATGGTGAAGGCCTCGAAAGCGTCCATTGCAGTCAGCCCGTTTGCTGAGATTCGAACTCCATACCAAACTACAATTGTTCAGCGACTTTCTCCCTCTGCCGCTGGTGGGTTCGGTCTCTATATTTCAGAAGTAGGAAAGAAAATTTCAGCATTCTGAAGAGCGAAAAGATTTTATATTTAAAGAAATTAATGGAGCAAAGGGAAAAAAATGTAATATAAATGCTGTAAATGTAATATAAATGTCGCTGAATATGATAATGAAACAGGAAAAAGCTAAGAAATTAGAATTTTGAGAGCATTAATAAATTAATGTCATTAACTAAAGAAGACAATTTTTTGTTACTGGGAAAGGTTTCAAAGAAATCCAATTTACGTTATATTTGTTTTCGGTTTGCACTTCTCATTCTTTCCATATAAATTCG
>KK120052.1:106965-210992 GCA_000611955.2 Stegodyphus mimosarum | reverse complement strand
CGAGACTACTAAAAATTTCTTTCCCATTTCTGAAATAAAGAGACTGTCTGATCACTCTCGAAATTAATTTCAAAGTCTATTCCAGAATAATGTTGCTTTTCCGTCTAATTTTAAAATCGGTAATATCGTTAACATTAAATTATATCAAAATTACGATATTTATTCATAAACTCTCCCGTTGGATATCCTGTAAACTGCCTTTCAGCTCATCGTGCTGTCTGCTAACATTTTGTCGACTAAATAAACTATCGGTAAACTTGTTGGTTAACTATCCCTGTTGGTTAAATGTTCTTTCGGCTAAATATCCGTGTTGGCTAAGTGATTTGTCGGTTATATGTCCGTCTCGTCTAAATGTCTTGTGAGTATATGTCTCTGTCTGTTACTGGTTAAAGGAAGGGATGCCTTCGTGGAGGACTTTCTAAGGGAAACTGGCTCGTATACACGTTACACATGGGGAAAACCACGAAAACGCCCATGCAGCCAGCCCGTTTGCGGGATTCGAACCTCGGACTGAACTACCAGTGTTCAGCGTCTTTACCGCTCGGCCGCTGGTGGGCCTCCTGTTGTTTAAGAGTCTCGTTTGTTAAGTGGTTGTCGGCTAAGTGTCAGCGGCTGAAGAAAAATGAGATGATTTGTAAACAAGGCCGACTTTCAATAGAACTGACAACAGAGCACCTCAAATAATGACTCTGCTTGAAGACGACATATGAAAACTAATTAAAGCTTCCGTTTTGTTCCGACATATGAAAACTAATAATTCCGTTTTGTTTTAAAATTTGACCAGGCAAGATGTAAAAGTTGAGAAATTTTCTTGGAAAGTTTAGTTCAAAATTTACGTGTTATTAAAACTCGTATTTTGTAAACACGTGCACATTGTAAGTATGGCATGAATAAATATACCATATGTAAACATACTGTAAAATAAGGATAAAAGTATGCACGATTCAGTACTCTTTCTAATTACGTTGAAGCAAATCCTTCATTTTTTTTTGGTCAGCACGATGTTTTTCAAACTTTATTTCAATGGTATCTTCTTCAGGTGTCTTTTTTTAATCAAAACCAATGATAGCTAAAATGTTTTACTCTTTAGAAGTCTTTCTGAAGACAAAAGTTTAACACCAGAGTAATATTACTCGTATTACTTTAATTCATTATTTTTAGTCACATTCATATTTTAGAGATATAATGTTATAAGATGAGTAATTTTGCATTCATATTATGTACTTACATCTCAGTTTAGAGAACAGGATGCTATTGTTAAATTAAACATTTAAGAGAACGTAGTCTAAAAAGTCAAGCAAATTCCGAAGAATGGTAAACAATAAAGCTTGGATAACGCATCCCACCGTACAAAAAGTTGTTCGTTTGACAATCAAAAACGTCGAATGAAAGTTAGGAAACTGTCACTTATGACAAACAACTGCCTTATTCAACTGTGTGAGAAAGTTCAGGAAAACTGAGTTTGTGTTTTGACCTGCGAAACTCAGTTTATTCTTTCAAGCTATGGATCAACAAGTGATTGATAGCTTTAAACCCTATTAAAAAAGAAAAAATAACTTTATTTATTTGGAACCAGAACAACTCATATTCATAAAATAGATGCTGATTGCTTTGCCAATGAAGCGTGAAGTAGTGTGTTTCAAGAATATATGCATGATATGTGAGGAAGAGTATGCTGTGATGTGACTCTCTTCCTCCACGTCTCGCAGCAGTCCGCTCTGCGAAAGGTGGTTATTCTGGCTTTTGACAGATGGTCACATTAATGTGACTGGACTGTGTACATTGTGTACATGTTAAATTGTTTTGATATCATATTTAATTCTTTAATGTTTCTTCATTTTAATTTAAACGATGAAACTTCGATTTTAGTGAACTTCCAAAAAATGAACAGTAACTGAGTGTTTTTAGAAATTCACTGTAAGCTAATCTGACTTTGTAACAAGAAAGTCCACAATTAGGGAAACACTTCAGCAGAGACTTCGCAAAGCGCAGTGTGTTACGGAACATTCAAATTACTTCAAAGAACATTCAAAGAGATGGCACGGAATACATAATAAATACTAAGATAAAAACTGCAAATTTAGAACTCTCATAATCACACCTTGGAGTAGTGGAAGATATGACTCTATTCGGGTGGCATTAGTTCTTAAGAAAGCCAGCTCTTCATGATCCGTTGTTAAATTTATAAGGTTTAAACTGATCTGATTTAATTGATAATGGATATTTGCCCAAGGGAGTGCCATCGTGGAGGACATTCTAATGAAAACTGGCTCGTATACACGTTACGCATCGCAAAAAATCACGCAGACGCCTATGCAGCCGGCTGTTTCACCAGTATTCGAATCCCGAACTGAAGTACCAGTGACTTTACAACTTTTTTTTCTAAAGTACTTTAGAGTTTCGCCGCTAGTACCACGAAGGCATGCGGAGAAGGTGGGAGAAATACATTATATACTCCCTTTTTTAAAGGGCGACTGGGGTTTTGCGGACCCAGTCGCCAAATCCCAGTGGTGGAGAATCATCATCCACCCCTTTTTCTTAGTTCGGGCCTCGGTGTAGAGTCATTTTTTCGATAATCGAGAAGTGGAAAATGAGCAACGCCTTCGCCGGGAATCGAACCACAGAGTTCTCTGTTACGCGTCGCGTGTGCTGACCACTACACCGCGAAGGCATGCAAAGAAGGCGGGAGAAATACCTTATAAATACCTTATATTATACCTTGCCCTTGTTTCTAACACAATTTCAATATGTTAAAGAAACACAGAAACATGAAATAGAATGACAAAAATTGATTGTACATACTTCAAATAAAAATAAAAAAAAAGGAAATTTATTTTAACCGCTTGCTAGGATCACAGACATTACGTAAGTTTGAATTATATAAAAATCGCAATTAAATTCTACCTAGCTGAGTAAATGAAATTTATTGTTTAGCAAAGTCTAAAAGCATTTTCTCATAGGTTTTCTCTACCGTTGTCCACAAGCGGAAGAATTGCTGCACGATTTCTGCTGATAGCTTTCCTCCTGCCTTAACACTGATTCTTGCGCTACTTAAAACACTCTCCATTTACATATTCGTGGAGAAGCAAACAAAGTACTAAGAGCAATAGAACAGATTTTAACATACTCAGAAACGTGTTAATTAAAATGAACCTTATAGCCGTCCCGAGCAGAATTTAGCACATTTGAAACGAAAGTCTTTAATTATCTTGGTAGAGAACTGCATATTCTACATTTCATAAGCATTCACCCTCTTTCCGAGAGCATACAAAGATTTTAAATCTAATTTTAGGTTTTCTTTTCCATAAAAAATTCGAAGTTACTCCACTTTTCTCTCTTCCAGTACTCTAGAAAGTAGAATCATTTAGTAATGTACATTTTCTACATATCCAACTTACGAAATACATGCATCTTTTGTTGTTATAGCATTTTACATATAAACTCTATTAACAGATGTTGGTATATTAGACGCTCTGTATTACAACTATTACTGAGGCCTATCGTGTTTATTCTTCAAAAAGTGGTAGCTGAAGAATACACAAAAGTCTGATAAATACTGCCTTACATCTTCAATATATAACACGATTCTACCTACAATTTTACATGAATTTCGCACGTAAATTTGTTACAAATTATCATGTTTTCCTTAAAGTTTGAAAGACATTTTAAATGCTTTCAGTCTTGAGAGCATAATTAATTTTATGGCGCACATTTTGTGGGAGCACGTAGTGGTGATCTAAACGCTCTCATTGAGGTCGGGACAAAGATCTAGCAAATCTCAGTGCGCAATATATTCAACAAATTTAGCAGGAAACTTTTCCTTTACCCTTGGTTCTTTCTGTAATCAGCCCCCTCTAGTATGAAACGTTCTTAGCATTAAAAAAGACACGAAGATGTATCGTAGGTTCCAAGTGCAGAGCAAACTTAACATGAATTTCTTTCTTTGTTCGTGAGGGTAACAAAACCATTTCTCGCACAAAGCCACACAATTTCTATTCTAGCACCTAACACTTGCAAAACTATTATGAACTAGTTGCTTTTTAAGCAACATCCAAAAGGGAAGTTAGTCAACTCAGAGAATTTATCCTTTCATCAGCTGTAAATAGAGGAAGTGATTAAAGGTTTTGGTGGATGTCAATTCTCCTTAAACTTTTACTCTATTTAAAACTCTCTCATTTATATATTCTTGTAAAAGCACATGAAGTAGTATAAGTCATATTTATCTTAAGCGGAATATGTAAAATCAAACAACCTGTTCAAATTATATTGCTATTTAATACTATAAACAGGTAACATAAAACGTATGCCAAAGAGCTCTTTCTCGGCTTTTGGTAACATTTTTCACATTACGATTTTTAGAACTTAATAGATTAAAACAATTCAACTTCGTCAATTTAGTGTTGTGTTGTGGCTACCTCTCATGTCTAATAGTAACGGCAAATAAAGTCCATAAAAGTCAAATCGAAAAGCTTGCGCTTGTTGTCAGCTTGGGCACCCTATAGGTGATAATACGAGTTTGTACATGGTGGCCATAAAGTCTCTTTGCACATGCAATTACGTCATTGTAACTTTAAAAACATTTACCGTTACTTTCCAAAACGGCTGTATGTGCACCATCATTGTTTCTGCACAGCTTGATATGGCTGAATGTCATTCTACTCATCCGCTTTAGCAACTCCGGTGTCACATGCCAGAAGTCTTCAAATACACTTGCCCGCAGAGCGTCTTTGTCCACATACCGCGTCTTCGTGACGTATGATTTGGTGATGGCCCACAGTGCATTGTCGTAAGGTCTGGACTTCGAGGCGGCCAAGGATAAAGGACTGGGGAATCCAAAACACTTAGTAAGCCATAAAATTTCTTCTCCCACGTGATCAAAATCTCACGAATTGAAGGCTCCTTACCGAACCATTCACGAAACCCGTCCAACACCTGTGCCATATTTTCATTGTGGTGCTTCCGTTCATGGGCCCACAAACTTGTTACTAAGCGCTCATCCAAAGTGAAATCGCAATTATCTGTTATATTTCTTCATCAAGCCTAAAAAAGCGAGAAAATGAACTCGTCAACGCATAGACTTTATTCCCCTCCCCGGACAGTCACGTGGCACTTACGCGAGAATCATGTTGGAATTCAAGTGAATATCATTGTGTCTATATCATTGATCAGGATGAAGGTCACAATCGTACACTGTTACTTCCATTTAATTCAGGTATAAAGGAAATTTCTGGCCACCCGGTACAGCTGTGTCCCAATTATGAAGGATATTTTCACAGGAAAGGCTGCCATAGGTCTCCATGCCCGTCTTCCTCTTCCACTAACTTTTCGAGAAGTCGTTCGGCTCAGCAGTATTAAGAAAAAAGTGTTCCCATGTCACAAAAATATTATACGCTTACAATAGCTATGAGCCTTCTCCGAGGTTAGAAACTATACCCAAAGCGGGCACTATAGCAGGCAACTATTCCCCTCCCTTGAAGGTAACTCGGTCCATTATGTTCAGTTTGGGACTTAAGAGTTCGTTCTTTCCAGCAGACATGACTATATGTTTTCATATTATGAAAATTGTTTTGCTTTACAAAAATTTCAATTTTACGAATTTCATTTGCAATTTATGAAAATTTCACTTATACGAAAAATTAATATTTTAATTTTGATATCCTATCAATTTCCACTTCCTAGCTATCAATTTCCTTGCGCTCATTCTCTCTAGAAAAAAACATATAAAAAGAATGAAGAATAAAAAGTGACTCACTGACGATTAATTAACTGATTGTTTTTACTATTACCACAGCCATTTTAAAATGAGGCCTTACTTCTGCCATACTCGGCATTAGAACGAGGAAGGCAGTCAATTAATAGCTAAGTTAGCAGCTAACCTTAAATACTTTTTACCTAATTTGCTTTAGTAGGATTGTGAAAGCTCAATATGCCTCTTTTGAGAATATTACGCTTTTTAATTTAATTTGCTACGTAATTAATATAATACATAGTTAATATAATTTTAAAGGCGACATAATTTATGTAATTAATATCGAAATAAAGGTGATCTATTGTTAGATTTAAAATGAGTAATAAATTTTTATTTTCATTCATCTCTATTTTGAATAATTTTAGATTTCATGATAAGTTAATTTTGGTTATTTATTTAACCATTCAATATGTTTTCCTAGCAAAGTTTTGTTTATGCTTAATTTAGAATTCTAATAAGGATTACAGGATTTAAGCACGAAATACATCCAGAAATTATGATATATTTAGGCAAGTTTATACTAAGGAGAAATAAGATTAGTTTAGGCACTGTTACTAAATCAATTTCAGTCATATTCTTTGATACTGTAAGAATACATTAATTATTTCACTGACTTGCATTAATATGTTAGATTGAGTGGCTCAAAATTAAATACCTGCTGTTTCATTATTTACGTTTAAATATTACACTTCCAGTTTTCATTGAAACCGTCCTGCTTTCTTAAAAATTTACATGTAATTCATATCACTCTAATTTTATATTTCATGTAGCATTACAAATGCTACACATATGTTAATGTTTCATGAAAAATAGCGTAAACGGCATATATGTTACATACGTGCTTTTTATACGTATCACACATATGGTAGTCTTCATTTATTTTATTAGAATAAACAGGATTAGTTTTAAATTTCTTGCTTTGACTACATCTTTTATGTGAAACAATATACTTGTAAGCGTAATTAAATTGTTATGTATCTACTCATAGTTCAACCTTAACGAATATTCATTTAATTACCTTTAAATCAGTTTCATTACAAAGCTTTAAACTGTAATTGTATTTTCTGTCATGATTTTTGAAATTCCAATAGATATATTCAGTTTTGTTAAGGAAAATAAATCATTCTTACGCCAGGTACTGTTTATTTTTCTTAAGAATGCTAACGCTGATATGACAAATAATTTCTACGCTGACGCTGTTTAGGAGAAAAATATATTAATTAACGTAGTAAAATTACTACGAGCCAGCACTATAATCTGTGCTCCTAAAAGCAAAATTTCAGGAGATTTCTTGTGATAAACACTATGATAAAATAGATACGTGACATATAAATAGCGTGCATTATTGTTATCAGTGTGATTCATTTCCTCTTACTTTAGTACCTGTGTCTAGGTAAGTAAATTAGTTTCAACCGCTATTTTCTTTCTCTTGAATATTTTGTGATGGCACTCCACACACATTTTAGAATAGCGTATTAAGAAAAAAGTTCTAACAACAAAGCATAACTACCATTCCCATCAAACTGCTGAATGGAGCATTAAAAGGTATGTGTTGTGCTATAAAGTGGCACTTCTAAAGTGCTAAAAGGAGAAAGGAACTTAAATGTTGTGCACCATTAGAATTTTTATGGCCAGCAACATCAATTCGTCGATGGGATTCGTGAAAAATTCAACAGCGAAGTATAAACTAACAGTGAAACGATTTAAAGCAGTATGAATAACAAAGAAAAACATCCATTTGGCCTGTGATTACAGGAAGAACATTTTTAATTAAAAATAAGTTTCATAAGTTTCTATAAAAGCATTTGAAAATCTGTAACATTATTCTTTCTAGTTATTAATAATAGTAATAAAAAACTAATTTACTCAAGATAAAATATATTTGAAATGTATACGTATATAAACGTCAAAGAGAGCAATAACATATTTTCAAAAACACGTATTTAGATCATATTTAGAAGAAAATTATTTTTTTCAAGATCAAACGTAATTTCTGTATAACTATTACAACTAATATGTTTTCTGTTAGTTAGATACAGAATAGTAATATTATACTGAAAATTTAAAGAAATTGTAACGTTATTATTTGAAACTGATCAGTTATTATGATTTAAATCTTTACTATAGCTTCTTAATTTCATTTCCTGACCAGAATATAAATTGAGATAGAGAGTATTAAAGATGAGGTTTTCGAATTGTATCACACAGCTTGTTTCTGCCTCTCAAAGCCACGTTACTTTGGTTCTATCATCTTTGATAAGAGTGTAAGTTTTCGGTTTTGCGTTATTTATGCCTATATTTAAATTGTTACTCCGGTTAGAGTTCTGAGCCAACTTAGATTTAAATTTAATATTGTAGTCTTTGACTACTATTCTACGTTTTAATTTCAATCTGACTGTTATTTTGGTTATATCGCTGCAAGTAACGGTTGATACTGTTATTACTAAGTGTACGTTTTAATTCAAGTTCTGATTTTCTAAAAACTTTTTTTTGAAATCTTTTCAAGACTTTGTAGTTACTTCAGACACAACAACAATTCGCTGTATGTCTGCTAAGAATTTAGAAATAGTGTATGCTTGCAAAACAAATCAAACTTTACAAAAATGAACGTCTGTTTCACGTAAAAGGAACAGAATTCACCTGTGTCAGAAAGGGAAATTTTTCACAGTTATGAAAAATAAAATTATTTCTAAAAACTGAAAAGGTTTCTCAAAGTCGTGCTCTATGGTAAAAAGTTTTTTGTTAGCAATTAATAATTTGAATATATGTAATGTATTTAGAAAAAGTGTAAGGAATATAAGTTCATCGAAAACATACACTTTTAACAAATACAAAGCCTAAACTTTATTACCTGATCAGGACAATATTTTAAACAATAATGGCCCCAGTGTAGTGAAAATAGCCTCTTTTGGACAGACTTGACAGTTGTAGATGCTCATATCAAGCAACTGAATTAAAGCACTTTCATGCATGGATATTTTCTAAGAAAGGATATTAGTAGTTTCCCATGAGCACAGCGTAACGTCTCTTGTCACAGTACAGAAACTGAATACAATCAGGATCTCTATCGAAATCAGTAAATGTGCAATTACCCTTATCACAAACATTTTAAGCCACTTCTATGGCATTCATTGACTCAATGTATGGGTGTTTAAGTCCATTACTCAATTATTGATTCATAGCAAACACGCTCTGTTCCTATTCGAAAATTGCCACGTTGTTTATGTAATTTAGTAAAATAATATGAATACTTAAGAGTTTCGAGGAACAACATATAAAAACATCCGTAATTTAATAAACAGTTTTTTGTATTTTTCAAAAAATTTAAGAAATATATTAGTTAACTGCAGTCACAATTGCAATAATAGCTGATTAGCCGAATAATACTAATAACTTATTAGAAAACGATATATGGTCTTTACCATTAAAAATGGTTTTACAATACAAATTATTACTGTTCCTCTTAAGCTGTTTTAAAAAGCGAAAATAAAACAGTAATATACCACGCGTAAGCTGGATATTAAGTTAACCTCTATAGCCTGAAACACTACATATATTTCATATGTGCAAAATTGATTAGTCTGGCTTTAGATAATACGTTGTGTGTATGTTTACTACGAATATAAAAATTGTTTCAGGTCGATATAGGAGAATGTTATGAATACGTTTGTGTACGGATAAAAAACTCTTTATATAACATTTAGACATTGTCAATATGAATGCTGTTTTGTTAATCCTCAGGCAGATTTTAAGGCTCACATTTAAAGAAACGACACATTATAGAATAGTTACAGCCTAGGTTTAACATTTCGTAGCATCGACGTTATGTTCCATTAATCTGAAGGAGTAACGATACTATCAGAGGATTGGCACTAGTATATAACCAACATTAGTTATCGATATTCGAATACGATACAAATTAAATTTGGTAATGACATGGTAATGAGTAACATGATTAACGCAAATTTTTTCTTGAATAAAAAGCAAACATGTATACGATTGACATTGTGCGAGGTCGACACCAGCATAACATCGAGTTTGGATAGAATTGGACTTTGGAAGACATACGCTTCGACTAAAGATTGTCAGCACCAGCACAATCTTGACACTGGGGTAGGAATGAATGCCCGATATAGAAACTATACTGTATATTATAGATACCACCGTAGAATTGGTAGAGAATTGGCACGTAGCACGACCTATCTTATTATATAATGAAAATTACAGTAGCATATATAAAACTAATGACTAATGACATACATAACAAAGAGGGTAATAATTTGATTAAATTACACTACTGTTAGGGTTATAACTTTGTCACCTCCATAGAGAACTGAGGCAAGTTTTAGCTTCCATATAGATCTTGTAACCACATTTTCTGTTATAAATCCTGTTGCTGTTGATCTCAGGTAGCTGAAAAACAAATCTCATGAACTGCATACGTCCCATCAACTTGGTTTCGCTGACTGGCTAGATTAGGTTAGTCTAGTTATTCGATATGGCAAAGCACACAGAGGTTATTTCCCTAAGGGGAGGGATGCCTTTATGGAGAATGTTGTAAGACAAACCGGCTTATATTCAAGTTACAGATACGGAAACCTCGAAAATTAACCATGTAATGCATTACCATACAGCCGCCACCGCAATCGAAACCGGATCGAGTTGCCAGATTTAGCGGTCATAACTACGCGCTACAGATGTGGGACGGCTCCGGCTTACAGGTGTTTTTCTTCTGACGGTGCTGCTAAGGGAATGGTAAATGTTATGTTTGTTTACGAACGTATTAGGTTATAGGGCAGATGAGACAAAAGCTAGAATTCTGGGAAACCCAAAACTATATTACCAATACAAGATGTAACCTTCTCTGGAAGTGAATGCCAGATACGAAGTCAACTGGGACAGAAGGTAAGATAACTGACGTATAGAAAATATTTTCGCTGTATTTTGAAAGCTATAACCTAAAATAGTATTTTAAATACATAAAAGTACTAAACGTATAAGTAAGTATACATAAAAGTATAATTAATCACTGAACTGCTTGAAAAGACAGAATGTATCAGGTAATTTTAAAATATAAGTAATTAACGCGAAAATCCAGAAAAATACAGAAGAAAATTTTAAACGAAATTTAGCAAATAAGTGATCATTTTAAGAAAGTGAAGTATTGTGAATTGTCTTTAGTTACACAATGTGATTTAATGATCTGTTTTTCTTCCAGGGAAGGACTAGAATGTTATAGAGTATTCATTAAAGTATGTTTCCTTACTTGCATTACCTTCAATGATGCTTTCGAAACAATAATACACTATAAATAAAAATAACTTGTAAATATGCGCTTGTTAAAACTTGATATTATTCTATATTATATATAAAATCGCAAAATTTTTATTTTTAATGTGCCTGATATGTAATTTTGTTACTTGTAGTATTATTGTAAATTTTTAAATAATCGTAAGTTGTTTGTTATAACACACTTAAAGAATACACTGTGTTCAGCATTTTAGACACTATCCTCTTCTTGAAATCTTTTTCTTTTCAATCTAAAGAAGCATTAGCGCAGAAGGGCTGTTAGTTCGAAACTACATTTTGTGTTGAATCATTCTAAAAGCACTAATCGCTTTTAGAAAAGTTATCACCAAATATTATGGCCGGAATTATATTTAAAAAATTTAAATAATGAAAAATCTGCATGAATGTATGCATGTTTTTCGCACTGTGAGAAAATGACGGTACCTAGAGCCACCAAATTTGGAATTACAAAATCCTCCACCCGAACATGGACACCCGGAAACACGAATTTTGAATTTCAAATTGGATTTATTACCTTTTCCATGTTTATGTAAAACATTAACGAATTTTCGATAAGCAAACTCAACGATTTCAAATCGAGCAATAACAATACTGTACAGAAAAACATTTTTATCTTCAGCACGTGAGAACTGTCTATCGAAAATTCTAAACATATGCTATTTTTAAATATATTGTGATATTGCTTTTGAAGTGAATGTTATGTGGTTTAAGTGCGAATAACGTGATATTTAATACATAAAGATAACATACAAAACGTTAAAACAACGCCCCCTTTGGGCCTAATATAAAATCTGAAATATTTTAGAGTTTTATTATTTTTTAAATTTTTATATATATATACGTATATTAGTTTCGCTTAAATACTTGTGCTGCTATTATAAGTAGAAATTCAAACTATTGATGAAGAATGTTAAGTGTACTTTTCTTTTGAATGGAAACGATAATTTAACTAAATTAGATAAAAAGTGGAATAATTAACAAGTGTTAATTTTATTCATTATTATTCAGAAACTTGAAGAAAAAAAACAATTTGCATGAAATATGAGAAATTAAACCGACTTTCAAAGATTTGCAGTTGCTGACATTAAAATGTTCTCATGAATTTTAAAATTGCAGATACGTTCAGAAGGTTTTCAGTGACTAGAGCACAGAAAGTATTTCGTAGTGTTTTGAAACACAATGGGAGTAATATTATTAATGCCGCCAAAACTACAATTCTAATTGCTTTTTTACCTGTTTAAAATATACCGTTATAAATATATAGTTAGACGTTTAAAATACTAGATGCAAATTTTAGAACATAGAATTTTACAATGCTCTTTGTTATGTATTACATACTTAGCTATTTCAGTTGTGAATTAAAATATCTCAATTGTAATGATTTATCTTAATTCTGTTATCAGACTTCAAGGTTATTAATTTGTTTTATTTTGTAGTTGATCTTAAATTTTTTTGCCTTTTTGAAAAGTAATTGTTGTCATTTAATTTTTGTGACAGTTTTGGTTAACTCAGATTTTTAAGTTGCTTGAGTAATTAATTTTTCTTTTGCCTTAAGGTAGTTTGGTTAACTATTTAAACTCTTTTGTTTAGTTAATACTTATTCTTAACTTGTTTGCTTAATGTTTAATCTCTTGTTAAGTTGACCCTTAAGGTCAATTTTTAAAGCTCTTTTAAAGTTTTTGCTTACACAAGTTGGTGTTTAAAGTTTAATTAAGTTTTGTTAATGTGCCCCCTTTTCTGCTAAATTGGGATCCATATTTTCTGACTATGGTGGTCGTGTTTGGTGTTGTAGAAAACATAAAATTTTTCCTATGTGATTATTATATTTTAATTGAAGTAATTTTTATTTTCTGACTATGGTGGTCGTGTTTGGTTTCGTAGAAAACATAAAGAAATATTTCTATGTGATTATTATATATTAATTGAAGTAATTTTCTTCGGTCTTGTATTAATTAGTATTTAAAAACAAATCCTTAATTCTTTTCGAAAACCTTTTTACGTTGTCTTTTGGGAAATCAAGATTTGTGACTTTGTTTTGACGCTGGCTCCTTCTGCCAGACAGTGGTCTGGGAAATATCTGTCATCAAGTGAGAAATCTGCACCCTGCTGTATCGGTTATTTTTTATATGCAACTACGCTACGCCAAGGTTGAGGGGTCGGGGTGATTCGCTTCCTTGCAGGCGTTCACCCATGCTGGATTGGGACCCTTGGACGAGGCTAGCTCCTGCTGGCAGGTTGATGACCTTGGAGGATCGGCGATTATTCGCCAAAATCCGGCATTCGAACTCCCTTGCTTCACATTCCTGTGTGCATTCTTTCCTCTTGGGTTTCCGTGCACTTGGCTTGATTGGTACCATCTCGGATCGCCAAACGAGTATTTGGCGGAAAGAAGAAAAAGGCTTGCAGCGATCTACGAAGGAGGAGACGTTTGGCAGACGGCGAGAAGGCACATTATACTGAAGGTGTCACGAGACCAGATAGCAGTCGCTCGTCTCCAGTAGCCGTCTCAGTGAGATGTCTGAAGTAATGGAGGAGAGAAAACTACCTATGTTGGGCGACGCAATGAAGACGAATCCCACATAGAAGGGGTGGAAGGCTCCGAGCCTACCATTACCTGCTCAGTTTACTAACTTTCATTCTTTCCTTTCTAGCTATAATGTGGCTGCGCTGTGACGTGGCAGAAGTTTCCATCCCTGGTATGATGTTAAGGGCAGCATGTATCTTCATGGAAGCGGTTATGTAATGTACTTGTTGAATAACGGTATGAGAAATTTTATTTTATTTTGAACACCACCACCATCACCAAATGTATATTTTGTACTAAATCTGTTTACCATTAATAAATCATATATTTAATTCCACTTAACTTGTAATGTCTTCACTTTTAACTTAGAACACTGGACCCAATAGATTTAATTAAAACTTGAACGGGTTATTAGAATATAATATATTAAATATAACACAACGCAATCTTAATTCCTTCTGTTGGAGTATTATCTGGTATTATTTACTGTTTTATTTGAACACACAAGTTTCACAGTCTAAATGCTGTTTTATCATGTATGTCGCAAACTTTTACACACATGCAATGTTTTTATAGTCATGTGATTTAGAGTTGTTATCCTAATTTTGACTTTCATGTGTTATTGAATATTGAACTTTAAACTTAAAAACTTAAACAAGTAAAAAAACTCCAACATCTTTCTCCACTTTTGAATTTATTTAAAAGTTTTAAAGTCACTTTGAATTTATTTACATTAAAAGCACGTAAAGAATAATCTTAAATCATGCGTTGGATAATGCAGGAAAACTCAGCCAATATCCTCATCATTTGTTTTAAAAGGAACTTTACTAAAATTAAAAAGGATAAACTACAGTATTCATATACAAAGAATTTTCTTAACTGTTTTATCCCTAATCCTGAAATACTTTTCATGAAATTACCTGTTGTTGTGATTTATCTTAATTGACCGGCATCAAAATCAGATTAAATTTATGTACTTTATTGTGACCAAATACTAAGTTTAATCTTGACTTTTGCCAATGTCATGAGCATTTTATATATACGAACCTCAGTCCCATTTCGAAGAAGAATCCCCAGAGAGGGGATCTGCAGATGTACCTTCCTTTTTCCCATTACACCAGACTCTCAAATTTCGGCTTGCAGTGTCTTTTAAGCAGCTCCATTCTGCAAACGCATGATACATATGTAAACATCTGTTCCAAGTATATAGCAGCCGTCTTCTCTGTTCTCATGCAATCGGTGTAATAAAAAACAACTAAATATTTCTTTCAAATACTCGTGAAGCGTTTCTTTCCAAAGAAAGTAATTGCAAAATTTCGTAACAATAATAACTTAGTAAATGTAGCACGAAGGAAATTAAGGCATGTGATTTACATTATTTCTTTCCAGGATTACACCGAAGACTAGCCTTCCCAATTTATTTAACTTTTAACTTTCAGTATGTCATTTTTTTCACGAAAAAATCTCTTAATTTGGATTTTTTTGGGAGTATTGTGTGTTTGCGAAAACAATTTGTTCGATGGTTTTAAATGAGAAATTTATAAATCATTAGAATTTAATAGGAACAATATGTTTATGAAAAGCTATTGGGATGTGTTACATATACTATCTAAATAGTGTAAATTTTAACAATTTCTTCCCAACAAATACAAAATTGCCTAATCTTTCAAATTTAGACTATAGTAACTGAATCGTAGATCAAAAGGTAATACAATAAAAATCGGTTTCTATATTTTGCAAGGCGTTAATCAATATTATGTAATACCTTGTTATTTTGATAGTTTCTTTTGACGAAATATCTGCCGAAACGACTAAGCTATTATTGAAAGAAATTTGAAAGCTAACTTTAAGAAACACCATTTTAGAATGCATATAGAATGTTCTTTTTAATTTGATTTGACTTCTGTAAGAATAAGTAGAGATGTTTGACATCTTTCGCTTACATTCTTTTCTTCTACTATTTTTCTTCTTTTTAGACTTTGATTCTTATGCTTGGAGATAAAAGATCCACACTTTGATTCCTAGTCTTAAGAATTTTCTATCCTCGTCTGAAAGAGATTTCCGACTCAGAGGAAATCGTGGATGTATTTTTTTCGAGTAGCTGTTTATCTTCATTGCAATTTATTTCCTCAACCTTTAATTATTCGTTTCCAATCTGGTATCTCACGAATGTTTTGAAAAGACTAAATGCTGTTATGTTTTATTCGAAAGAACTTGCACAGAAAGAAAATACACAGAAAGAAAATAATTAATATAAAAATGAAAGATAAAAGAGACATTTATTGATTTATTAGAGCATGCACTGTATTAACAAAACGATTCTACTGGTAAACTTTTATTTTCAAAAGAATCTGATGTAATATTTGTTTGCTGATAGATAGGTAAGTTGTGATGAAGAACGAATGAATGCTTCTACGTCAATGGAGAGATCCCTTGAAAAATGATCTACTGGAAATTTATTCATATGTCATAAATGATCTAATTCTAAAACCAAAATTCGAATTTGATTATCATCAATGCTAATAAACGAGTATCATTCAACAGTGCTCTAAATAATTATCGTTGTAGATGTATAAGTAAAATTTTCTTGCTCAAGTTACTTAATGGACCCGCAAATCAAAATACTAACTTCAATTTGCAATAGTCTCTTGATTCTTTATTTCAATTTCGGTATTTTCCCTAATATTCTAAACATAATAATTCCTTATAATCAAAATAATCATTTTTTATAGATAATTTTTCGTAGATATTTTTTTTTTCTGATTTGGCATCAGAAAAACTTTCTTGCACAAAGCGGGTACTATTATGTATTTTATTCGTTCTGACTGGAAGTATGATGAAAGTTACAGTTAATGAAAAAAAAATTGAAGATATTTAATTTACACATTGCGGCAGCAGAAAAAAATTTAAATAGTGCGAAAAATATTTACTTCTTGCAACAAAAGATCCAAAAATCTGTTTTAAGAATACAAATTTGCTTTATAATACATGATTAATTGTAAAATGATCACCAAATTCAACAACAAACAAGAATATAAGCTACAATAAATAATAAAAAGTCAAAACAAGAAGCAATTGAACTGTTGGGCTAAACTTAAGATACGCAAAAACAGCAATTGCTCCTTCTCGCAGATTAACATTTTGCCCAGATTATGCATTACACGTTAAAGGAATGTGGTAATCATACTGATAAGTATATTAACGTTTCACAATCCTTTCATAGTACAGGAAAACTAGACATAACCTTATTTTCATTTTCTGTGTGATAAGAAGAAGAGTAATCTAGACTGTGTAAAAGATTGCGATCTTTTAAGCATATTAGGTTAAAAGCTTGATGCTTGCACAGTTAGAATTATTACATGCTTTCTCAGTTAATGTAAGAAAATTCACTTTCTTATATTATTTCGCAATTAAACCTGTGGACTCATAATAATAACATGTTGTGATTGATAGTAACATGACTACATGATCATGATAATAGCATGATAACATGATATGTGAATAACTCTTCATGGTGATAGTAATGCTGAAGATGTAAGTTTAGGTTGGCATGATTAAAAATGTATTTAACATTTGTTCTAGATTTGATCGGCTTATTATTTTAGAAAGAAAGCGTAACATATCACTCAAGGAAAGCTTTACCTAAAGCTTGTACTGATCCCGAGCAGAGAAATGTTGTTATTGACCACAGATTTCTAGATTTTATATTTTTTTAATCAAGCTATTCTCTGAGAGTTGCAGCTTTATTGAGAATTCATTTTTTTCCGTTGCATTCCTTTCATTTTTACTATCAAAACAGTAAAATTGCACCAGTAAAAAAATGCCATATTTTGCACCTGCATTTCCTGACCAGTGCTAATGTGTATTCTTAGTAAAGTCAAAAAAAATTAAAATAGTTCTTTCTAAAGGTCAACATCAACAGTAATGGTAGTTATTTGAGTTATTTAATTATACCTAAGGCAGTAACAGCAATTATTTTCTCGAATTCTAAGGGATTTTCTAAATGTTACAAAAAGATTTTTTATATGAGGGATAAATAGGAAAATATCAAATTCTTTACTTATTTCGCTATTTCTTTTATAAATATCTATCATACATTTTTACATTTACTTAATTTGTATACTATGTTGCGTTAGGATGCTTGAAAATATGCTGAAAATTAATCCTCTTTTAAAAGTCAAATATGTTGACTGAGTTCTGATTTTCTTGATCTCTGGTAGAATCGACTGAACTTAATTCGATTCTGATTCAGAACTTAATGAATGACAGTGCTTGATTCTGGTGAATCTGATTGAGTTGACTGAACAACGACCTAACTTATTTCTTTGGACCTTCAGTTCAACGAAAAAAATGTTTTTCAAAGTTCATGAAGTTGACCACCGTTACTTGGTGAACTAATTTCGATGTAATTTCAAAAATGAAGAGAACTTTTCATTACGTATATTATGTACGTATAAATGATTCTACATAATATGATCGTATATTATGTAGAATCATTACGCATATTATGTAATGTGAAATAATAATCCTTTTCTAAAATAATGGTGGTGAATATGCTTTCAGAATTTGTTTTATAAACGTAAGTTATATTTAAATACGTATAATATTGTAGTTTAGAAACTTGCACACCAATTGCTTATGCTGCGTTTGGAGTATGTATCCCATCCCAAAATGGTAATATAAATTTTCAAATTCCAACGTTATCGCACAATTATTAGACGCTACAAAGATTTCGATAATTTTCACTCCTTACCTCCTGACCGCCCCGTGAATTTTAATTCCATATCGGAATCTGTTATTACATTACCTGTATCCACATAGAAGCATGTTAATACTATTGATTTCATAGTCTTAAATTAGAAGCAGAAACTATTTAGCAGTTCAGGTAGAATTTATTGCATATGGATTCATATTTATCACAGTTTTATCGAAGCATATTATGTATTAATAGCGGCGATACTATTTTCATTTTTACCTGCAACATCGATTTCCTTTTCTCTACAAATGAATCTATTTAGATGCCGATGAAGCCTTAGATTTAACTTTTTGAGCAGAACTCCTCATATATTAGAACAAAGAACACGTACAATGGCAATCAATGACAAGGTATAATATACTCAAAATACACTCATGTCCATAAATTAAGGATAATTCGGAGTCACGCGGAAATCGAACTCTAAACTAAATATATCACCTGTAAAATCATTACGCACGTCTTCAAGAATCATATGCAAATTTCAGGAAGTAAACAGATGACACCGATGGTACGTCACAATGACGAGAGTGTAAGAGAATGATATATAAGGAATACAGGCAAAGAAGTAAAATTGTTCGCAGGCTCTTTATAAGCATTTAAGTGCAATAACCGAATAGTTATGACACAAAGGACGTATTTGGATGATTTTTTACGTGGTAGAATTATCGGCCGTCTGGAATGTGGGCGTGCCCAACTATAAGTATCAGACGAACTTGGAATTGCCCAGAGTGTCATCTCCAGGCTTTCGCAACAATTCCAAGATGATGGTAATGTGAGTAGACGTTACAGCACAGATCGCCGCACAGTTACAACGCCGAATGAGGACCGGTATGTGGCAGTTACTGCCAAAAGAAACAGGCAGAGCACAGCCTCAGACCTGTCTCGTCAGCTCTCTTCAGCCACTGGTACGACAATTTCAAGGCAGACCGTGTACAGTCGCTTAGGGCAGATTGGTCTATATGCTCGCAGACCTGTCAGATGCGTTCCACTTACTGCAACTCACTGTTGCCTGCAGTTAGCCTGGAGTAGACAGCATGCATTGTGGACACCGCAACAGTGGGCTTGTGTCATGTTTTCCGACGAGTCCAGGTTTAGCTTGCAGTCTGATTCTCGCCGGACTTTCATATGGAGCTCCAGATAACCGTTACTACCAAGAAAACATCATTGAACGACACCGTTACGGTGATGCAGGAGTGCTCGTTTAGGGTGGAATTATTCTGGGTTCCAGAACTGACCTGCATGTTCAAATTGGAACCATGGCAAGCTAAATCTATCGAGACGTCATTCTGGAACAACATGTACGTTTGTTTCGGGGCGCCGTGGGCGCACAATTTGTGTTTATGGATGACAACGCCCGTCCTCACCCTGCAATCATCGTAAGCGAATGCCTTCATTCGGAGGATATCACCCGTAGGGACTGGCCAGCATTCTCATCGGACTTGAATCCAGTAGAGCACGTGTGGGACATGCTTGGCCGACGAGTTGCAGCCCGTCAACCTCCTCCTACACGTCTACCGGAACTTCGGAGAGCATTGCTTTTTGAGTGGTGTAATATCCCCCAAGATCAGATCGATAATTTGATAGTCAGCATGCCTAGGCGTTGTACGGACTGTATTGCATCGTCTGGGAGACATAAAATGTATTAACAATCATACCAACTATGTAATATTGGTTTTTTGTAAATAGGATTTTTTTGGTAATTTGCTCCAGGGAGAAAAAATCGCTAATTTTTTTAATAATATCAAACATATAGCATCTTTTTTGTTCTTTACCTTTTGTTTAATAAATAAGCTTTACAAATAAAGTCAAATTTGTTTTGCTTCTAACTCTTCCTTTGCCTGATTTTACATTATCCTTAATTTATGGACATGAGTGTATATAACTTATTACCTCAAAATTCTAAATCACCTCAACGTAGCATAGAGCACAATGTAAACCATTTACGGTCTTACTCTGAATAAGCTGTATAGGTATATTAAGTCTTAGATAAATGTCGGAAAGAGAGAACTGTGCAGCGCCCCCGATGCATAATCAGAATAGTCCCAAGCATTCTGTGCTAAACGTTTGTCTAGCGGACTGGAATCACAATGGGATTATTCGAGTCCTCAGCACAGACAGGCCGTGAATACTGCTATGTGACAAAGCTGAGGAATGGCTGTTGGTTTAATGGCTGAAAGAGCAGACACTGGATTGCATGACGATTTATGATATACTCGCAAATGCTATGCAACGATAACTTTAAATTGCATTCTGTGGCATATCGTTCGGCGAGTATACTGTAATAATCTATATTATTCTAAATGTGTCAATATACTCTTATGCGTACTGACAGTAACATTTTTGTTAGATTTTGTCAAATGTGTGTCTTAACATTTTCATTTTTTCGAATTCCGTTAAGTTAGATTAAGTTATGTTCACCATATTTCATTTTAGAAACAAGACATTTATAACCCACGTAACCTCGCTGGTGTTACGAGAGGCATCAAATCTTTATGTATCGTCTACGCGAATTGCTAATCTTTAGATGTAATGTTTCTCCACATACTATAAAAAATTTATCTTTTAAATTAAACGTAAATTGCTTGCTTAACAAACTGAGCAATTTAAAACTGTAGTAGGTGCTTTTTAATGATTTGCAGCCTTTAACAAGAGCTGATTATTTTATTAACATCTATAATAATAATTCACGTTGTTTACCTTCTGTTAGTGGCCCAATCGAAAGAGTTTGGAAACAAGCTTTTCGCAGCAGATCCGGATAGATTCTAGCGAATGGATTGATGGTATTATGCTTTGGAATTTTTTTTTTTTTTTTTTTTAATTTTTTCCAATGTGTGAAGTGAAACTGAGTTGCTTTTCTGTTTGAATAACCCCCATAAACCACGCTTAAGACTTTTATTAATATTTATTTATTACCTTGAGAATAATTTAACCATACGTTTATGACATTTATAGTTTAATAAACTTTAAAACAATTTTTATTTGTTCAATTTATGAAAAAGAAATTTCAATACCGTGTATTAGGCTCCTCGACACATGCAACTAGTTAGCAGCTAGGTAGTTATCTTAGCAGCAGGTTCTATTTGGAAACTAACAAGTGATGATAATATTTATTCAGTGGATTGGAAACTGTTACAATTTACGAGACTACAGAAATAAAAAGTATTATATATCTCTAATATATAGAACAGTTATTCTGCCATGAAGAAAAAAAATCGTGACGCTGATATGGAGTGAATAGTGAAATTTCGCCGTAGTTTCATGATCGGAAAATTCCACTTGCAATTTCTGAAATTAATAATAAAATAAAACTTCGAGCACGAAAGGTTAATTTTGCAATCAAAGGTTTATTTTATTATTAATATCAGAAACGAAGAAAAATCGCCGATGAGTCATAAAATCAATATCATAAATTCGTTTGAAATATTACAAGAAAATAACGTGCAATAAATATTTCCTTTCCAAACCGCAGTTAACGTTTAATAGACACGTATATTTAATAAATTTAACGCTAATATATTAAAGAAATAACTGCACTTCTATATTTTTTAGTCAGCAAAAATAAAAACACTAGTAACAAACAAAATTTTCAAATTTGTTATTTTGACAGAACTACACCTCTTTCACATCTTGTGTCATAAGCTATATTCTATTACCGATTATAAAAAAAATATAGCTGAGCAATTTATTCAATATTCTATTTTCCCTCTATTTTCAGCTTTTAATTTTACAGATTATTTTTAAATGGATAATACATATTTCTAATAAATTTATATATATATATATATATATATAATATTTAATTGTCTATAAAACCATCAAAACAGTTCATAATCATGTAATTAACAAACATGAAATAATTTATATTAGCACAATTTTTATAAATGGCCTCAGTATATTGTTAGTTTTAAATTGTTTCAACTGACCTCAAACCCGAAAACATTCAAAAATGTTCTTTCCGACTTTAGACGCTTTCATTAGAAGTAATGTTAACTCTAAAACAATAAGCTTCAGAGAAATGTTTTTGAATCTCCTTAACGCTCCTTCATTAGAGCATCCAGGAAAAATAAAATTCTCTGTTTTTGAAGGTTCTTGAAGAATTTTGCAAATTGTATGCTGTCTTGAATTTGCCAATATGATAAATCCCAATTAAAACCACAATGTACTAAATTAATTAAAAATTGCAATGTGTTAGTCTGATTAAAACCACAGTTTTTATTTTAAACATAAAGTACATCAAATTTAATTTCGATGATTATTAAATATAGCCTGGTCCAAATTAAATTGAACCCAAGGAAAGTAAAGTCTAATATCTTTGTTTCATTTTATTTTGAGCCAACCGAAAAAAAAAACTTTGCATAGGTTAAGTTCATTTTTCCTTGGGCCATCTTAAATAACATTCACCTATCTATCAAATTCATTTTCCTCTGAAGTCAGTGTATGCTGTTTTCTTGTGTGAGCTCAAATTAAAAGCGCCATAAATAAGCCTTTAACAAAACGTAACATCCATTTAAAAACAGTCGAAGAGAGCCAAGGACGCGACAAGAATCAGGAGATTGAGCAGGCTTCTCGAAAGATATTTCCAATCAAAAAAGAAAATTATTTTTCATAATTCCGCAAATACACTGAAATACGCAAATCAAATGTATATAAAGCCTTTTCACCTTAATAGATTTTATTGTTATCTGAAATTATTATTAACATCATTTTGAAAACGATACAAATCTAAATATATACTCTGAAACTTTTTGTGGTAACCATTTCCTGTAGGCGATCATTTTTAAAAACGTCGACTATTTTGGAGCACATAAGTAAATATCAGTATTGATAATTAAAGTTAAGAAGATTGTTCTCTAACACGACACAGCCAATCAAACATATTTAATCGCGGCCACCAACAGAAAAATTGTTTTCAACAGAAACCTTTTATACATCATTAAACATAAATTTTATCTAATTTTGATCCTAATCTCAGCTCACCGTAATTTATGTTACAGTCCTTTTTTTTATAATACACTTTAAATTATTCATAATATTCTTCTACTGCTTATATTACTTGTCGTTCAGACTGATGTGACAGGTTGGTTATAAAGTTATCGTGTTTAATTATAATGGTTTCAGGAAAACTTATAAATATTAATGAGAAAAGTGTTTGCTGTTACCTAACAAGCAATAAAGGGTTGGTATTCAAAATTTCAAACCAGCATGATACTAAAAATATAATACAAAAGATAAAGAAATAAACACACTTTTATAAAAAAAGATTCATTGCAACTGATGTATGTGTAAACCAAATTTTCTTACAAAAGAATCCACAGAGGAAAGGTCAAAGGCCAATTCCGATGCGAATCCTTCAAGGAGGGCGGGAGGAGGGGACCCGGTTACGGGTATAGGGGCGTTTCCCCTCGGACGACCAACGAAATCTGACAATATAGCTCCACCATAGACAGAGGAACAGACACCACAGTACCAGTACGGTCCCTGCCAAACCTGAACCAACCTAAAAATAAACTCGGGCTCTAGTCCTGTGAAGTGAACTTACATACCCCCGTGGTTGAGACTGCCTAAGTACAGATCCTAGCCAGTATTTCCGATACACAGTCTCACGCGCTGGAGATAAAAGTGATTTTTCTGTACAACGTTGCGATTGCTCGCTTTGAAATCCTTGAGTTTGTTAATCAAAAATTCGTTAAAGTTTTACAAAATATGAAATCGATAATGAAACCAATTTAAAATTTGGGCTTTCAGATGCCCATATTGGTAGTAGGATTACATCATTCAAAATTTGATGGCTCTAGGTACAGTTGTTTTATCATACTGTGAGAAAGATACATACGTTTATGCAGATTCTTCATTATTTAATTTTTTCAAATATAATACAGGGAGATAATATTTGTTGGCAACAATTTGAAAAGTGAAACGGACATTCAGAGTGAACCGACGCAAAACCGCAAAACGAAAACAATAGTCCCTCAGGGACAAAGCCCCTTCGGACTAATAATGAAGAAGCTGAATAACTGTATGCATGTTTCTCGCATTGTGATAAACAAGGGTACCTAGAGCTACCAAATGTTGAATAACGTAATCCTCCACCGAATATGAGCATCTTGAAGCCCTTATTTGGAACTTGTTTTAGTATTCATTTAATATTTTGTAACACCTTTAACAAGTTTTTGATTAAGAAACTCAACGATTTCAAAGCGAGCAATGGCAACACTGCACGAAAAAAAAAAACATTTTTATCTCCAGCGCGTGAGACTGTGCATCGGAAATTCTAAAGCTATGCTAATTTTAAAGATATTTTGCGATATTGCTGTTGAATTGAATTTTATAATTTAAGGACGAAGAACATGATATTTAATAAATAAGGGTAACACAGAAATCGTTAAAAAAACGCCCCTTAGGCGTAACGTAAAATCTGGAAGCTTTCAAATTCTTTTTTTAAAATTATTTTTTACCTTTCTTTAAAAAAAACTGTAAAATTCTGATTCATGCAGTTGTAACCAGTTTTTTTTCATTTATTATTATTTAAATATTTTAATCTATGAAAGCTTTCATTTAAAACCTCTACCTTTTAAAATTTGTCATCCTAGATACGCACAAGTTTTCTATCACCAATTCTGTTTGAAATAGTTCCTAAAACTGCATGACGTTTTTCCAAATTAACTCTAACTTAGAGTAGCTGCAACTTCGGTCGGCAGAAGTCGAGAGATCAGTGCTATATTGCATTATATTTTTTTTATTTATTTATTTTCATTATAAATATTCTTAAATTAAGAAACAAATTTTGTTATATATGTATGCTTTTATTGCTTTTACTTCTTTTATGTTTTTAAGCATAGCTTTTTCGAAACAAAAAAAAAATAGTGGGAGTCGTAACTGAAAATATATTGTTCTCTTCTAGTGTAAGCACTAAGATCATTCATTTGCCCTTTAATTCGTAACTTTCAGTTTCATCTCCCTCCCCTGATTTGGTTCTGTTGGAATGCACTTCGAGAACTTTCATTAAATTCCTGAAAGCGCAAAGTCGTTGGGAAAACAATATGAGAACTCAGACTACGATATTAAAATATGCAGCTTTGAACATGTGAACCGGTAAAATGAACAGAGACCTGCAAATTGAGAATTCTTAGTTGATAAAGAGAAATTGAGGAAATTTTCTCTGGAAAGATAAAGCTATTTTAATTGATGTTTATGCAAGAGCAACTTCGAAAAGACGAAGCGGAATCACAGTTCTGTAAAACTTTTAATATTCTATTTTACTTTTAGTTTTCAAGAACTAATATGAATTATTTCGATATTTCATCATAGAAGGAAAGGGGCAGTAATCAGTATTTTGTGTAAATCTCATATTTTTCAACAAAACAATATTTCTTTGTCATGTTTCTATTATAATACAATTGGGAAACATCAGTTCATATTACTGTGACTTGTTTACATATATATGGGGCAATTATTGTTTACAAATGTAATTGTTTTAAAATATGTACTATTGTTTACAAATATAAACATAATAAAAATATTTGTTTACAATACATATTATATATATATATATATATGTATATATAATATATATTGTAAACAAATATAATATAAAATCTACACTCACGTTTGTGAAAATTGCAACACCAAGAAGGAATCGTCATAATTGAATGCAATTTAATACACAGTTGAGTGGTAGTGGTACAAATAAATGATTAAATGTTCAAAGCAAACAAACAAGAACAAGAGATCAGAATCAGTATTTTGTGTGGCCACCACGCGCCGCAATAAGTGCTGCTACACGACGTGGCATGGAGTCAAACAAAGTTTGAATGTCTGACTGAGGAAGAGCATTCCATATCGTTTGTACGCGTACCCAAAGTTCGTCTGCAGACGCAACAGGACGAGGATCACGAGCAAGACGCCGACCAATGACATCCCACACATGTTCAATTGGCGACATATCCGGGGAACACGCAGGCCAAGGAAGAAGCTGTACCTGCTGCGCTGCAAAGAAGGATTTAACAATCCGAGCAGTATGAGGGCGGGCATTGTCCTGTTGAAATACAGCGCCTGGCAAGCTTTGAAGGAAGGGAACAGCTTCGGGCTGTAGAACTTCACGGATATACCGGTTGCTGTTCAGATTGCCCACAATTCGTAGCAATTGAGATCGTCTATGATATGCTATGGCGCCCCAGACCATAACTCCGGGTGTTCGTCCACTGTGGCGTTCGATAATGCACTCCGGAAGGTGGCGTTCACCGGCATAGCGTCTGACACGAATGCGGCCATCATGGTACCACAAATTAAAGCGGGATTCGTCAGAAAACACGACATGCTGCCAATCAGCACGCCAGTCTCTATGCTGATTGGCCCATTGTAGCCGCAGGCGGCGATGGTCGTGCGTTAGGGGGATCCTGTATAAAGGAGTCCGTGCGCGCAGTCCACACTGCAGCAGACGTCTACGAATTGATGAAGCACACAATGAAACACCTGTAGCTATTGACCACAGTGCTGCCAATTGTCTAGAGGAAGCTGTACGGTCCGTCCGCGCCATGCGGACCAGGTGTCTATCATCGCGAGCTGACGTCACATTTCGGGGTCCACTCCCGGATTTCCGAGTTGTCCGACACTCGTCCGTCCACTGCTTCCAAACGCGCATCACTGTGCTGCTGTTACGCTGCACACGAGAGGCTACTGCACGATACGACAATCCAGCTTCACGAAGGCCGATGATTCTCCCTCGTTCAAACTCTGTAAGTTGTTCAAATCTCGCTCTCTTTCGTCGACGAGGCATAAGTACAGATTGAGTTAACGTTTACCACTAGCAGATAACCACCGATAACCATACACGCCTCGCTACAGCCGTCTATTTATTCGGATCCATCAGCCGTTCAGAGGGCGCTGCTCAGCATACGCATGCGCTACGGATTTGCAATTCTAATCATTTGCATATCATGCGCTACTTTGCATTTCCTGAAAATTTCAGCTTACTCGCGTAAGTCCTTCATGGTGTTGCAATTTTCACAAACGTGAGTGTATATAGATTTTATCCTACTTCCAGTCTACTGCTATCTTATTAGTACTACTACTAGCTGATTGCGATAACTTGAGAACAGATGGCCTTCCGGACACGTGTGAGTATACAAGTGTACATGTTTCGCCTATTATTTACCCTGAGTAAATAGGTATGTACTTATGTGTTATCGCAACCGCCTTAGCAGAAGTCGCCAAATTTTCAAAATGAGCCAAACTCTAGCAATCATGACCTTAACCTATTAAATGCCAATTTTTTTTCTCTCAATTTACATTCATTTCTGCGTGCCTCGATTGGCACAGAGACCAGAAATTGGATTATAAATGGAAACTGCTGTGAGCCCCAAATGGGAATCGATATTCAAGTAGCCCTCACAGGAAAATAAAATTCCCATTGATAATAAATAGTTAGTTAATATATTCTAAAACTACTAGAGAAGACGGTAGTATGCAGGAGTTGGAAATGACATACATAATAATATGACATACCGCGTTTTGAAAATGTTGAAATCTTGAAACTCACAAAAAGTTTACTTCATCTGACATATAATACTATCCAGCTCAATCATTTAACAACTACTACTCAACAACTCATGCAAAAGCTTAAAGGTTTTACCAACAATGTAAAAAAGTAACCATTGTTGCCAACCTTATTAAAGTTACCAAATTTCAGCTATTAAGACAAATTCCCAAATGGGGATCATGCCAGTTAATGGGTTAACGATTCTTCAGGCAACCATGCTCATAGCAATCCTTCAGTCAAGCAACAAAGCCATTTTTGCTTTCGCATCCTTTTTTTTTTAGCCCAAAGGGCGTCAGCCCAGTAGGGCTATTAATTTCGTTTTGGCATTTTGGGTTGAAATCCTTAAATGTCGGTTCACTTTTAAACTGTTGCAAATGTTACAGCCCCGTATTATATTTAAAGAGATTAAATAATGAAGAATCTGCATAAATGTATGTATGTTTCTCTCATTATTATAAAACGACGGTACCTAGAGCAATTAAATTTTGACTAACGTACTTTTCAATCCGAATATGGGCACCTGAAAGCCCACACTTGGAATTTGTCTTATTATCTATTTCATATTTTGTAAACCTTTAACGAATTCAAAGCTAGCAATGGCAACACTTTACGAAAAAAAAATCTCTAGCGCGCGAGACTGTGTATCGGAAATTCTAAGGATATTCTCATTTTAAAATCATTTTGCGATATTGCTGTTGAAATGAGTTTAGGGTTTAAGTGCGAAGAACATGATATTTAATAATATAAAGGGAACACACAAAGCGTTAAATGTAATGTAAAATCTGAAATGACAGCAGTGAAGCAAAATGTGAATTATGTGTTCTATTCGTTTCGCTTTTATTGATACAGTGCTCTGAGTGAAGTGTGCATTGAAAAATCCCATGTCGTCACTTGGACGGCATTTCTTCTGTTTTGAAATGTTTGTGTAAATAAACAAAACTACAGTCCACTTTTTTGTGAAATTATTCTTAACCACTAACATAAGCACGAGAAAAATTTAAGAACAAATTAGCAAGATATAATATGTTGACTTTGTTCCGCAAAGTAGTATAGAAGTGACTTACTGACGTAAAAGCCTAGCAAGTCTTGCTAATAGCACTGTGCTATTTTTCCAGACAACCAGATATGGTATATTATTAGGAACCTACACCATATTAGTAGGTATAAGTTTCTGACATATAATTATTATCAGAAACTACGCAACTAACTCTACGCAGCTTATATCTCACTAGAGAACAAAAAGCATCGCTTAGAGAGATCGCATATTCAATAGGATATGCTGACCAGATACGTTTGTTGATGAGAGACGATGATAGTAATAATAGTGCAAATACGGCACAGCCCTGCGGTGCCTAACAGGCAATAAACAGTCGGACAAAAGCAAATGAACACGTAACATAAACAACAATCCAACACTAATCGTAATGGATATGCGATTCGAATTGACAAAGGCCACGATTTCAAATGCAGTTTTCTATGCCATTGTCAGATTCTATAAAAAATTTCTTAAAATCAACGTTTTTCATTGACAAGAATACACGCATCCTCAACCCTGAGTCACAGCACAACTCGAAGACATGGTGTGAGTGCATCGCTAAGGATATTACAGCAGCGGCACAGATCGGGGTCTTGAAAACTAAATCTTTTTAAATATGCTGGATAACGACCAAAGCTACAATTCCGTTTCAATTGATAATCTGATTGGCCTTTGTGTTTCTGCTGCTTTCTTTAATGTTCAAAATCATACTACACACCAGGAGACACTTGATGAATTTTAATTTAGGAAAACATAAAATATACCGTATTTATTTCCATATTTCTTCCACTTGCATACTGCTTCCCAGTAGTTTCAGCATATGATTTAGAACATTCTGATTTATATTAACAATGTAAAGCTTATGCACAGATAGGAAAATAATTTGTGTAAGTAAAAGGAATATTATTGAAATTCATAAATACTTTGAAATGAACAATATAACAATATTAATATTATCAGGACCAAGTTCAGAAGTACACTGGTGTCCAAAAGTTAAGCATAATTGATAATTATGTGAATAAAGAAGGAACTGTAAATCAGAATGGCGGGAAACATGATATGCGAGTGTAAAATGGTTATAAAATAAGGAAGCAAATCAAAAGAACGGTAATAATTAATTTTATTATCCAAAGTAGCAGTTTGAAAGAAAATTGAGATTAGCAAGGATTCACACTTTAAAGAAAAAGTGAAATAAATTACTGATGCTGCAGTTTAATAAGGCGTGTGGTAAGATGATGAATTGTGGGCTAAAACGGGTTCCAAGCTTCTTGAAGAGTTCTGTTCAGTTCTGTAACGGAGCTTGGTGGGTGCGAAAGGTCTGCAATTTGTCTCCCGAGCATATTCCATACATGCTCGATAGGATTTAAATCAGGGGAGTTCGCAGGCCACGACATGCGCTGGATGTTTTCCGTTTCAAGGAATCCGTTTCAAGGAATCAACCAGCACCGCCCGGTGACATGGCGCATTATTATCCGTGAATATGAAGTCAGGAACGACAGTACCTCGAAACAAGCGAACATAAAGCTCAAGAATTTTGTCTCTGTATCTTTGACCAGTCACAGACCCCGTGTCAAAGAAATGGAGGTCTGTGAGGCCGTCCATCATGATGCCTGCCCATACCATTACTCCCCTTGATGGAAAATAATGTCTTTTCGTTATGTTTCTTGGTTCAAAACGTGTTCCACGTTCTCTCCATATCGTTACCCGACGAGAATCAGTACTCAGACTAAACCGGAACTCGTCACTGAACATCACATTGGCCCACTCTCCCACACTCCAATCTTGATGTTTCAAACTCCAGTTCAAACGAGCGCGTCTGCGCAGATGTGAGGGGAATGCAAACTGCTGGTCTTCTGGCATACAGGCCAGCATGATTGAGTCTCCTGTAAACAGTTTGTCTCGAAATTCGTATTCCTGTGGCGACTGTGAGCGCTGAACCCTGTGCTCTGGCAGTACTGCCCCTCTGACGTCGCGCACCTATTACCAGATATCGGTCTTGGCGAGGGGTTGAGACTCTTGGTCGACCTGATACGGTCGTCGGGTAACATCTCCCGTTCTTTGAAACCTCTGTCACAGTCTTGAGATCACAGATTGGTTCACATTCAGAATTCGAGACACTTCAGTTTGTGATCGTCCGGAATCCAGCATTCCAACGATTCTTCCTTTCGCAAACATCTCCAATTGGCGTCTTTGTGCCATCATTTACATTGTTTGATGGTTAACAACGTTCTTTCGCACAGCAGTTGCCCAAAACTTGTCTGAACTGCCTATGCTGCGTGAATCGGTGTCTCTGCGTTCCGACATGCGCAGGTGTTTCGCGCAGGATGAAGTCGACTGAAAAGTTTTATATAAACCCAATGTTTCTTCTTCACACAATTAATATCCGCAAGAAATTTGGAATAACTTTACGAATATTTACTCCATGTTTTTCGCATTTTACAATTTATGCTTAACGTTTGGACACCAGTGTATATATATATGTATGTGTTTATATATGCATGTATATTTGTAAGTACAAATGTATGCGTGTATAATACACATACACATATATGAACCTATATGCAAACACATGTTCATACATTTCCGAATCCAGTCCAGCTAACAAAACAGTAAAAAAAAAAAAACTTCTAACCCTCCCTGTTTTAAAACTGAATTATAAACTAGATTAAGATATTATTTCAAACATGCATATTTTTGACAAAATTACCCACTCTTATTTTTATATAATTAATTAAACTATTTAATATAAATTGATTGCTTGAAAAAAATAGTGAGCATCTTGTCATACAGAATATTTTGAAATTGAATGTATAAAACAGATTAAAACATTTCAGCCAGACTATTCACCGACAGCGATAATACTAGTGCTTCAAATTTAGTTTTGCAGTGTTTTTCAAATTTACTTGAAAAAAAAATGTAATAGAGATATGACTTATGTTTTTTAACATTTCGTGCAATACATACTAAACTATAACCATGAAAACAAAACGTCCAAAACATTCTTTTTTGTTTATTTGTTTAAATGACTTCAGAATGAAACAATTTGATAAAGTTATTCCATAATACAAAATAGAAAATAATTTATACAAAATAGAACTTCCATCCATGATATTTATTATGTTAAAGCAGCTAGAGGGAAGGTAAGACACTTCAGTAGTACAGTAACAGGTTTTACTCTAAGCCTTCAAGATTTTTTAATCTTGTTTTGTATGACCTATTAGAAATTTAATTCTACACCCTTTGGAACGTGGTAAAAACATTAAAATTTATCTCAAGAGCTGTTAAAATAAAGTGCTGTAACACAAAGGAATAAAGCAGAACCTAAGCTTATTGCTATAAGACTTGTATCTGAATAAGAACATTTTGTAATGCAAGTTTCAATTCCGAAACTGTTAGATTTATCAGCATATGGTTACAACAGCCAAAAGGCAAGAAGAAAATTCTTCGTAAATAAGAAAATAGGAATTCTGCATCTGCATATGCAAAATACATGATAAGCAAGCTTTTATGATATTTGGTATAGTTTAACACTTGCAGAATATGATGAATTTAGTATATTCAGATGAGATGAATTATCAGGCAATGCAACGCCCTTTGCAAAGAATTAAAAAAAACTTTTATTTACCATTAAAAACAAAGGTTAGAAGATGTTTGCAATTGGTGTGGGAAGTTCATTTTTTACACAAAGCACTACTCCAAAGCAGCATAAAATATAGAGATTCAGAATGAAATTTTGAAAATATTTACCACAAAACTGCATTTTTAAGTTCTAATCATGAAAATGATTTAAAATGTTGAGTTCTAAGCGTTGATTGCCGTCAAGATACCAACATTTCTCAGCATTCTTCAAACTCAAACCTTACCAAATATGTAAGAATTAACTGGAAAACGGAAAAAGTAAATATAATAGTATTTCTTAAAATACTAAACTGAAAATTATTATGATAAAGAGAGGAAATAAAAATAGTCTGGTACTACATGAAAACATTTGTTGAATTTATGGCAAAATGTATGTAAAATATAATTTAATTATAGAACCCTGAATTAAATTTTAAATGTTCTGTTGTTTGCAAATTTTGTTAAATATCAATTGCGTGTTTTATGTATCCAAGCACTTAATCCTTTATTATTCATATGTTATCTTTGGAACTTTCATTTGTAAATTTTCTGGTATTTCAAAATAAACTCATCCTCATTCTCATCTGTTTACCTAGACCAAACAAATGAATTCTTTCTTGCCCTCCCAACTGCAATGCTTATTCATTATAAGTATTTGAAAGAGAATTTTTAGTTCGACCAAATCGTTAGACAGTGGATGTCTGTTTATGTTACAAATTCTACAAAGCATCTGTATAGCAGGGTCATGGTATGTTTTGATGCAGTCAAAATGGACATAAGATATTCAAATAGTATTTGAGAGGAAGAATGCTTTGAATCTGAACAAAGTAGTGAACCAACCTTATCAGAAAATACTGATAGCAGATAAAGTGAAAATATTAAAAATAAACGAGTTTTGAATAAAAGTAAACACATGCATGAAAAAGCACTATACAGGAGTTTTAAAACCACTAGCTTTAAGAGGAAGAGTTTGAAAGCTAGAAGAAAAAACAGAATTATTTTATGTGTGGCAGCTATTACATCCTACATTATAGCCAGAAGGAAAATGTAAAGAAAGGAAAAGTCTATATTTTAGAAATTATTAAAATACAAACCCATACAAGACGATATGGAATAGCAGCTACAGAATCCTTCATAATCTCATGATTTGCATTTCATAGTAACTTCTAACTGGCTGTCCGGGCACCTTAATGGATCTTACAAGAAGTTACTTAGAGGATAGATACATACAGGTCACCTTAGATGGAGGAATGGCTATAAAATCTCTTAAGAGAGGCTGCCCACAGGGATCATGACTGGGCTCGACATTATGGAATGCTGTTGCCGATTCCGTATTCCATCTCCGTGACGGCAAAAAAGGAGTTTATTTACTGATATATGCAGACGACTGTCCCCTCATTCTATCACGGCGAAGTGACTTGGAGCGGAGGACCCAAGAGAACATCAACATTTTTGCAGAATGAGCAAAGAAGCACAAGCTCCAAATTTCTGCAAATAAAACAAATGCCTTGGTCATCGGACGGAAAAGCCCACTACGAAGGAACCTGTGCCTTAGACTTGAAGGGGTTTCTATTAAATGTGTAAAAGTTCTAAAATACCTAGGGGTGATCGCCGATTCCAAGCCCTTGTGGTTCTCGCACTTAAAACACGTGAAACAACGAATTACTGCTTTGACAAAAAGCATGAAAATGACTACCTCACTACGGCGGCGAATTCCAGGCAAGCTACTCAAGATATGATATACGACTGTCACCAAACGGATCATCTTGTATGGTGCGGCGATCTGGGGTACACAGGTCACATCCCACATGAGACGTATGCTTTATTCTATCCAGCGAGAGCAACTCCTTATGATCTGCAGGTCATATAGCTCAGCTCCGATGACGTAATTACAGGCAATAGCGGGAACGCCTAGTCTTAGTCACAGGGCGAGAAGCTACGATAGTGAAGATTTCCCGTCTTGGAGTCACCGTTAATCTATGGGTACAAGAATACGTCACTTCAGATTATGAACGTCATAGCCCCGAAAATCCCTGCCATCCAGCAACAAATAACCTACAGGAGTATATCACATCTATGGAACCAAATGGCCTCAATAGTGCAGATCGAGTTTACACAGACGGCTCTAAATCTTTAGAGGGAACAGGCAGTGGTCTCTGCTATATCGAAAATAATAGAGTCATTTACCAGTGGCAAAGGAAACCAGATACTTTTAACTCAGTTTTTCAGGCAGAGTTGCTAGCGATTAGAGCAGCCATAATTTATCTGTCCGAAAACCCTCTGGTATCTAATCTCATCTATATGGACTCAGCTTCAAGTTTAACTGCATTAGCAGGGACTGTTTCAAGCAGTCCATTAGTGAATAATATTAGCTATCTGCGGCTACAAGTATTCCATTTAGACAATAGGCCTCATCTGCACTGGATACCCGCACATATTGGCACATATGGCAATGAAATGGCTGACCACATTGCCAAAGAAGCGGCATATTCTTCCAAACTCCCAGAATTATCGGCTCCTAAGCCTCTCTCTTTCCTCAAGCAACAAACAAAGTCTCAACTTATGACTAAATGGCAAGACGAGTGGAATAGAAGCACCACAGGACGAAGAGTATATAAGAACATCCCTAGGGCCTCCCTTCACAGACATATTCCGTCTTACTATACCACTCACTTTTTGACGGGCCATTGCACCTTTCCCTCTTATCTTTATCGCTTTAAGATTAGAGATAATGCACCTTGTAACTGTGGTGAAGAAGGTAGCGCGGACCACTTTGCATTTAGCTGCAATTTACTTAGGAATCAGAGACTCAGGTAGCCAAGTGTTAATAATAAGCCCATGTGGTACAAGAGCCTCCAATATAATAAGTATGCAACCACGCGGCTCAAAAGCATGACTGGTGCGCAGATAAATACTCTTAGCATAGGCAACCAATTTCAGCATAATCAGTTCATTAAGCGAATACTTTAAATGGATATGAGGGATAGCCCATTTGTAATTGCACGAAGATTATAGAAACTGGAATGCTCCCTGTCTATGGTCGTACATTAGTACTGTGCTCTGGTGCAATACATCGTTTAATGTATCTGCAACTGAACGGGCCTTGTAATATATCAGTAACTGTATTATATAGTGGTAATTATATTTTGGAATTTATGCATTAGTATTTGCATTAATAAGGGTCTTATATCATTTTAGCAGTTGCGTAGTTTACTATTTAGTAGTTTTTTCTTTTTGCAGTTGTCCAAGGTTGCGTTGTAAGGTACAATAACAGTTTAAGTATTAGCAATTGCATAATGTACTCGATTTTGTAAGATGAATCTATATTTATGTAATGCTTCAGTTTATGCCAAAAAGAAAAAAAATGGGAACTGAACAAAATATTAGTATGTAATCAGGATCGTATTTATTTAAGTTGCATGCAGATGAAATATTTTGCATATCAATTGTATAATGTAATATCGACTATAATATGTACTAGATATTGTAAGATGCAATTATCCAGTAACATATGCGTATTTAATTAATAAATGGGTAGTAAGCATCATTAACAGTATTTGTTAAATAACTGTTCTGTTATTTATAATAACACTTCTGTTATTTATCCGTATGTGTACTAGTTGTAATATACTTGCAATTGTATCAAATATTGGTAACTATGGAATGTACTGGTGTAACATATTTGCATAATGTACTTTACATAATGTACTTACGACTGTTATGTATTACATATTTCAGTTGATTTAAAATGTTTTAAATGAAATGATTAAACTTATTTCTACTTCAGACTTAAAGATTAATTTGTTTTTATTTTTGTAGTTGAACTTAAGTTTCTTTGCCTTGTTGAAAAGTAATTGTTGTCATTTAATTTGTTTTCTTGACAGTTTGGTTAACGCTGATTTTTTTTAAGTTGCTTGAGTAATTAATTTTTCTTCTTTTACTTTTGGTTGGTTAACTATTTTAAATTTTTGTTTAGTTAATATGTTTCTTAACTTGGTTGTTAATGTTTAATCTCTTGTTAAGTTGACCCTTAAGGTCAATTTTTTTAAAGTTCTTTTAAAGTTTTGTTTACACAAGTTGGTGTTTAAAGTTTTAATTAAGTTTTTATTGTGCCCCTTTTCTGCTAAATTTAGGATCCATATTTTCTGACTATGGTGGTCGTTTTGGTGTTGTGGAGAACATAAAATTTTTCATACTTGATTATTATATTTTAATTGAACAAATTTTTTATTTCCTTACTATGGTAGTCGTGTTTGGTGTTGTAATAAACCTAAGAAAATTATCTATGTAATTATTATATTTTAATTGAAGTACTTTTCAGCATTGAAATATTAATTTGTATTTAAAAAAAACTAATACCATATTCTTTCGAAAACTTTTCCGTTGCCTTGTGGGGAAACTAGATTTATGAGGTTGTTTTCGAAATGGCTTCACACGCCAGACAGCGGTCTGGGAAGCATCTGTCATCAATAGAACTTTTTGCACCCTGCTGGAGAGGGTAATTTCAACGTTACATATTCTACACCAAGGTCGAGGGGACGGGGTGTTTTCCTTACTTGCAGGCTTTTCCAACACAGGATTGGGACCCCTCGACGAGGCTAGTTCTGCTGACAGGTTACTGATCTTGGTGATTCAGCGATTATTCGCAAATTTCTGGAGTTCGATCTACATTGGCTTCACCTTCCTGTGTGTTTTTCCCCCTGGGGTGCCGGGCAGTTGGCCGGTCTTATAACATCTAAAATCGCCAAACGAGCATTTTGGCGAAATGAGGAAAAAGGCTGAGAGAGACAGACGGTGCGTAAGGCTGGGAGCTAGCTAGGACAGAGACGGAGATTGGAGCGGAGAGAGAGAGACGTTGGCGACGACGAGAAAAGTACTATCTGTGAGCCACGAGAGTTGCTGTCTGCGTTCATAGAACGATGTATGAAGAAAATGGAGGAGGAAAATCACCTAGGTTGGGCGACGAAATGAGGACGAATCCCACATAGAAGGGGCGGAAGGCTCCGAAGCTACCTTTCCTGTTCAGATTTCTAATTTTCATTCTTTTCCTTTTAGCGAAATATGTGGCTGCGCTGCGACGTGGCAGAAGTTCTCTTGTCTGATGTTAAGGGCAGCATGTATCGGAACGGTATGAGAATTTTGTTTATTCCTCACCACCGCCACCAATGTAAAAATTTGTATTTAGTCAGATATCTCTTAATAAATCCTATATTTAAATTTTAACTTTTCTTGTAATGTTTTCACTTTTTAATTTAGAACACTGGACCCAGTAGCCTTTAAGTACAGAACGCATTAATTTAATTATTCTGTTGGAGCCATTTTTGCCACTATTTACTGTTTCCTTGAAGCATAGTTTTACTGTATATTGTGTTTATCATGTAAGTCACAAACTTTACATATTCATGTGATTTAGAATGGTTATCCAAATTTTGACTTTCTTTTGATATTTCTTTTGATATCTAACATAAACACCTTAAGTTATAAAAAACTCCAACACGAGGTTTTTTTTATTTTTATTATTATGTGCAGTAATATTTTAATAAATAGGTGATTGGATAAAGTACTATATGCTGTAAGGTAAATTTGTAATTTTTTAAAGGTAAATTTGTGTTCAATGTATCAGTATTTGAATCAAGTTTTAGTATTTACCCAGGAATGTAAAAGTACTCGCTAAGAAAAAAATTGATAAAATGTACTTGTACCTGCCGTATAATGCATTTTTATGTACAAATACTCGTGAAGAAGTAGATTGATAATGTATCTATGTAAAAATACATAAATAATTTAAATTGATCTGCGCAAAAATATTTGTGAAGAAGTAGATTGATAATACACTGTACTTGCACATGCTGTATGATGCATTTCTGTAATAATATGGTACAGGTTATTGGTCTATCAAGTATTGATAAATATATAGTGTATAGATATAAAGTGCAGGTATTGGAAACATACCTAGTTTCATAAGATGTAATTATTTTTGTGTAATGTTTTACTGACTCAGTTATGTTTTAGTACTTATTAAAGAATGTATTAGCATTTATTCAAGAATGTGCTACGTATTTGCATTACGTAATTGCTTCACATATTTGAATCTATTTTTTATTTGTATTATGCATTAGTAAGTATGCATGAATTATGCCGGGTGGGTAAGAGCTTCGGCTTCCTGAGAAACACAGTACTATTAACATATTTAAGGAAGTTAAACTGCTGAGTTGGTAACCAATTCTGTATGGATTATGTATTATTCCGGGACGGAAGCCAACTCAGCGGATTTTCGGATTTCAGTTTATAATGGGAAATCAATTTTCTATTATTTGGATGACACTGCATTAAATGTAATACATATCTCACTCGTAGCTGATGCATTTATTTGCATTTAGTTTTTCCCGTTATTAATCTCGATGACCTATTTTAATATGTACGTTAGCAATAATTAAAAAACTCTGATTATCACATTAAATACCAAACATGTCTGTAATAGAATGCATTTTTTGAAATATTAAATGCAAACAAGTCTGGAATAAAATAACGCTTCCAGATTATATAAACCAATATCACATAACGTAGCCCAGAAGGCATAGTAGTGAATGATTCTCACTGCCATACCGAAGGGCTTTGTTTTGAATCCCTGAGAAGATATGGATATTTGTAAATATTTAGTATCTTTACGGTATCTGGGTACTCTAAATATATGAGGTGCGGAAAATCCTCTCGTGTGGTTTAATGGTAAGGCAGAGGGATGGGGGACAATCGAACCAACCCCCAGTTGCTCTTCCTCAAAACTGGGGTAGAAAACAGACGTACAATCTCTCTGATGACCTGGCAACCATTCTATAAAATGTGGACTCGAAACCAACACCAATAACACATAACGTTTAGAATCCGTTAAAAATTATACATATTAAAAAATGTCTTATAACGTGTTTTAAAAAAACGTGACTAATTGACAAAACGATTCATGAATGCAGTTCTTTTAGCTTCAGTGTGAAGGAAAATCACTATAATTGATTACTTTTCACTGAAAGTGGGGTGGAACGCATCAAAAAACCTGCATTTGTCTTTTCCCCGGAGACATTTGTCTTTTAAGTGAATGAAAAAGTTTTCAAGATTTACTTAGCATAAGAATAACAGCAAGAAAAAATACGCAAATTGTTTAAAAGGAAGTGAAGGTAAGAATCATTATTCGTCCTTGAGAAAAATATCATGATTGGCAAGAGAAAGTGAAAGTATGAAATCTTAAGAACCCCAAAATAAGCAGAAGGTACAGCAATTGATTGCCTGTCTTCTTCTGAATAAGCGCATTTGCAAACTTCCTTCTTTTAGAAAGGAAGCACAGGTAAAAAGCATCAGTACTGTATGACAGGTTAAAAAAATTTTGAAGAAAGAAAAAAATACGAAAAGGCAAAGCAAACAGCATCCCTCCCCCTCCCCTAAATCACTGCATCGAAGTGAAGGCAATTTTGATAGTTTCTTTTTTTAAGCAAACTCTTTTTTTTGTTTTATAAGATATGGTAAAATAATCTGTTCTTGTATTAAATAATGATTTTACATCTTAACACTGAAGATATAAGAGATTTTATTTTAGATACTTTAGAAGCCAAACAGTTGCATTCCTAAAGCCGAAAGCAATCAACGGTATCATCTCGACATTAATAAACAAATCTTTTAAAATTTCCTGAGAAACTTTAATCAAGAGGACTATTTTAAGTTATATTGAGATTATTTTTTTACATTTTTTTTCTGGGCAAAAAGTTATTTCTTTTTACAGCAAGATATGTTTAATTATTAAAGTGACTGAAATATACAATCTGCATACAATTATCAAAAGGAAAACATCTGCTTTTATTAAACTATATATTCAAATGGATATTCACATTTATTTAATAAACATAAATTTTGACTTATATAAAATATAACCTGCACTTGCATTTAAGCCGTTTCATAAGCACGTTTGGAACGTTTCCTACATATAGTTTCTTTAAACATTAATCTTTTTGTTTCGAGAATTTTTATACATTTTATTATCAATCATTTTTGCGTATAAGAGAAATTTTTTGGAAGGATTTGAGCACAGAATTGCTTATAGCATTTTTACTAGTGTAGTTTAAATGAAGTCTTTGAAGGACACAATGATTTCTTACATGTGCTTATCTCCTTAAATTTAATTTATCTAATTTATTTTTGGAGGACATGGGCACGTATAAGAATGTAGCTGCTAGAGTGGCTTAACTTGTACAGGTTAGGCCAGAGTTCGAAGAGTTTGATCATGATCTCTGTAATCTTGCTTATTACGTCTCTGCTTGACCACGTTTGCAGAACGCTTGCACATTTATCGGTGTTATTCGGAGATGTAGGTCTTGAGGGGAATTGAATAATATAATGCTCCGTTGTACCAGTATCATCGCGACCACATTAATCCGTATCACTGATCCAAAATCGATCCAACTGCACAGGAAACACGCCGTGATCTGATACATAGTGGATTAAATGTGGGTTGGTATTTAAAATATTTGTTGTTCTACATATGATATATGATAATTTGTTCGACAACTATGTTCTTCTCTATCCCATCTTTCAGCCTGAAGTTCCTTTTGAGGTGGAATTTCGGGCGCTGAATGTTTATGTCCTCTGCCAGAGATCCATTCGCTGCCTCCTTCGGTAGTTTGCTGCAAGTTCATTGCCTTAATTACCGTGAAATTTGATTCTTTCAATATTTATCTTTCGGTGGAATTTTTCTGATATAGTCTAGAACTGATGTTATTGTTACGGATTTTGTATATAGTTAACTATTTTAGTAGAATTATAATTAAAATTGTTTTATATCCCTGTGCAATGTAGCACGAAACATATGTTAAAAAAAAGCTACGCCGGAAAAGTAAAAATACAGGAGAATGTCCATTTAGTATTTAATAAATAGCTATCTCGTAATTTACATTTAAATTGTATAAATGTAACTGACTACTGTGTTAGCTGTAACCGTAATTCTATTCTTTTGATTTTTAGAAAACTTGAGAAAATCGCAATTATACGGAACATTCTCGCGACCGATTAAAATGCTTTAAAACAAGCCGGAGAGAAACATCTCAGTTCTGTTGTTTAGTTGTTGCTTTTGTTATTTTGCGAGTTCAAATCGGATTAGTTTCTCTCTTTGCATTGCATTGTATTCTAACGTTTTTGTAGTTTAAAGACAAATTATATTGCGCGATATTGTGATATTGTATGAATTCCAGAAAAAGAAAAGTTCCAGCGCTTTTGTTATATATCTTGCGATAAGAATAAATTTTATTAACCTTTTATCGGACTTGTGTATTCAATGTATTACAAACCCGTGCGCATCAACAATATTAAATTTTTTTAAACGAACAGCCTTTAATCCCAACTTTTCAGAAACACTTTTCTTTAAAAATTTGCCTTCGGAGCCATCTCTTTTCTACATATAATAAAACAAAGCGTGCGTGTGCGTGTGTGTGTGTGTGTGTGTGTGTGTCTTTCGTTCGTGTTGCGAGTAAGCTAACAGACCCAGGGCCACGAAATTCGGTGGTACATAGGTGTATCTACACAAGAGCCAGTGCACCTCGAAGCGGTTTTTTCGAAATTCGAATTACAATTTTTTTTATTTTATGTTTTGTGAGCAAATCGCGTCATTTTGAGACATAATGGGCTACAGGAAAGCGAGATTTCACTCTATACATTTCATTTTTACATCGTCGTGAAGCGTAGACACTTAGCTATTTTACGAACTTAAAATAAATTTCGTATTTCAATAAATTGATTAAATACGAATTTATTTAGGAAGGTGAGCTTAACACCTTTTCAGCGGAATTTTTTTTAAAAATACTTATGTTAAATTTTAAAATGTTTTAAAAAATGTGCTGTTTATTTTCCTTTGATTTTTGGACACGTTGAACTTTAATCCTTTCGACTCCTTTCGAATTTTGGAAAAATAATAATATTTTGTATTTTTTTAAAATTTGTTAAACGAAGCTTCTGAATACACTTCTCACATCTCAGATATTCTAAAATGTAGTTTGGCAACAATTTTCCTTTCTTATTGCTGTTGATAGATTTTTGATGGAATTGCATCATTTTCAATAGTTTTATTCTTTTAAAAATTTCGGTTTGGCATCAATTTTTCATCGTATTTCTTATGTTACTGTTTTTAAGAGACTGAAAAGTTTAAGAAATTAAAAAGTTCTTTCTTTTTGCAACGGTAAATTGTTTAATTACTTTATTAGGATAATTAACATTTAATTATATATAATTTTAATTATAAAAAAGTTTTGAATGATATTTTTTAATCTGCTTAAGTTCTTAATCTGTTTATAGCATTTGAGTTCTTAAGATTTTGCAAAGGGAAGTTGGTTAATTTATTTATTAGGATAATTAATATTTGTATTAAGGGATATTGCTTATTTCGTTATATGCTTTTTATATGTAATACATTTTTAACTTTATTTTTTTTCCGTTGTTGTTTGTTTCTTTGTCGATAAAATTGTTCTGCAGAGTAAAATTCTGTGCAATTTTCAAATTTAATGTTTGGTGTTCTCTTTAAGCATTTTTCTGGTACACTTAAAAGCCAGACGAAGGCTGGCCGCGCAGCGGCTAGTTATCAAATAAAAAACAAAGAAAAAACATTTGACGACCATTTTCCAACAATTTCTAGCTTTAAACATTGCAACAAAATTCCACTTTTGTCATTCAGCACATAATTCGATGAAGTAGCAACTGTTTCATTAGATTTTCTTCCCGAACCATGTTCAATCCTTTGTTTTTTAGAATTTCCTAATTTAATTCATATTCCACGGTCGTGCTTATCTTTGCAAAAAGAACAGTTTGCCCCTTTGTAGGACACAGCAATTTATTTTACAATACAATACACATCTTTTTTGAAAGTTCAAATTCTCACATCAATTTCTCATGTACTGCTGTCTGCAAAATGTGCAAGTTTTGGAAATAGCACTGGTCAGCAATTCATTAGCGGAGTAAAGAAATTGTGTTTAAGGACTTCAAAATTTCTGTGGTTAGATTGTTGATACTGCCTGTGTGTTGCGTGCGAAGAAGGAGAGTGTATATGAAATGTTCTCTCCCTTGCAGTAATGGAACGATGTAAAAAATCCATGAACTCCTTTAAATTATGATTAGTGCTCGAGATTTGGTTTTTGCTGAATTCCAAAAAGAGGTCGCTGGGAAAAAATTTCAAAATTACAGCCCAAAGCATTGCCCTACAATTTTCTGATTTTATACCTGAACTTTCAAGAGAACGAATTTGGTTTTGGGCAGTTAAAATACAGATTCCTCAATTCTCGTAAATTATAAATGTTCTTTAACGGTGTCATGTTCAAACGTTTAGACGCATGGGCATTGATTAACATGCTTTTCTGGTTAAAAACGCTTTGAATGATTTTAAGAACCGACTTATAGTTGCCTGAGTATTAGCGAAATCTTTAATACAGGAAAGAGCTACGCCTCGAAGCGTAAAAAAATAAACAAATAAAAAAAATTTCGACATCTGAAAGAGAAGAATTTTTATCAATAGAATTTTCGAACTGATTACTCAGCTGAGTCCCCGTAATGCGGATGAACTTTCAGTTTTGCAGTTTGGGGTACTTCGCGTTTGTACATGGTCTACTTTGGTTTACTACTCACATGCGGATTCTTATACAAATGAGAATTGCAACGATTTCATTTTATTTTTTAAATTTACCAAGTTAAATATAATTAATTCATTACATTCATCAATTCTCTCTGTTTCCGATTGCATTTCTGCATAATCTAAAAGGTCTTCGATTTAATTGTCAATAGGTGTGAGCTGTTTGACTTTGATTTGTAACTGAACTAAATGGCTTTCTAATTCATCTATTTCCATATGTGGTTCAGACATACTATTTCTGTTTTTGATATTAATTTCGTGACATGTCCTCTGTGGTCAGAACGTTGCTTTTTAAGTCTATCTAACACTTCAGCCGTTAATAATAACAGTGCTACAACAAGACAATTCTATACTGCCGAACGAACCGTAAACAAACTGCTAGTTTACAATGCAATTTCACTTTATTTCTTCGAAACGTCGATAAACTGTTATCAACAAATTCTCTAAATTAAATATTATTACTTACCCCACCTTCGAGGGTTCCAACGATTTACGAAAAATAGATATCAGTTTTACTTTAGGAGTTTCATACAAATTTCCCAATATGATGCACCAATATTTAAATAATATTACCCGCATAAAGAATTAAAAACACAACTTCAAATCTTCATACCATTTTTATTTTATTTTCAACAAAAACCACGGTAACGCAAAAATACTTTATATACCCCTTTGCGATTGTGTAGATAGTCTCATAGAGCTTGCTAGTGCGCATTTCAGCACAAAACAAAACTTGACACCGGTAATAAGCACCACTAATCACATAATGCATTGTATCTGGCAGGTGTCAGAAGGCTTGTACAAAATTTAAATAAATGCTTACTAGAAAAATTTGTGGTACTAGTAGTATACATAAAGGAACACATAGCTAAGTCGGTCAGTAGAATGCTGCAGGAGATTATATTTTTTCAATTATTGTTAAATAAAACATTTTCTGTATATCTGGGTTCAGCCTCCACTGATAACCTTGCATCTGCTTCACCTTTCTTGCAATTTGTCAGTTCTATGCTTTACTTCATGTATGTGCTGTATCCAGGTTAAAATGCTTCGTCGAATTTTATATCAAGGTATTTTAGTTGCTTTCAACTTTTTAGACTGATCCCTTTGCAAAGCAGAGTGTCAAGAAGCTTTTTATCTTCAGTCTCCATAAGATCTGAGATTTATTACTTGTTGTTTCTGGTTTTAGATTGCTGCATAATTTATAGAATTGATTAAAGACTTCATTTGAATTTCGTTGCAGTTCTTCTTGGTTCTACCTTTATTAGTACGGCATCATCTGGACATGTGTGGTCTGGCTATGCAATTAGGACTTGATTAACTCCTTCACGAAGACATGTTGCTGAACTAAAATCGGGTGCGTCACACGGATCCGCAGAAATAAGCGGACTGTACCTGGGCAATGTGGACATCTAACACACTCAAAAAAGGAGTAGCCCTTGGTGAAACAGAGAAAATCTTAAGACACCGCGTAAGCAGATAATGAGAATAACGTTTGGTGCCTGCAGTTATCAAGCTATAGAAACTGTTATTAGTATGCAATATTCCACTTTGTTACTTTGCAGATTTTCCCGCTGTGATAGTATATAATTCGATTTGGCTCATGTCCGTGGTCAGAAGCCACCATAGCGGAGTACACACTCACCCATTCACTCCACTTACGCAAATATTTCTCGTTGTTACATATTATTCAGATAAACCAAAATTTACATTAAAGTTTTGAAACTACGTAAGTGTGTTATACTAGGGAGTTTTTCCCAACTGTTTGTTTAGAACATTTAGAGGCTCATCTGCTACAAACATTCTTCTTAAATAGACTCTAGATTGTGATGAAATTGGCCGCTTTTGGTTTAGCGCAACGAAAGTGTTAAAAAAGAAAATGTATAAGGCTGTAGAGTCATTAGTGTTTTTTAAACGCCTCGAATACGCACCGAGTGTGCTACCGTTACACCACGAAGGCATTCTGGAAGAATAGAGAAAATAGCTTATAAGGTTATTATTTGAAACCATTCAGCTATTTATAATTTCAGTCTTTATATAACTTCTCCTTTCCGCTTGCTTACCAAAATATAAATAGGTTAGGTAGCATTTAAGCTGAGATATTTGGATGATCGGAGAAAGCGTGTTTCTGCCTCTCGCGGCCACATTGTACGGTTCCCGCGAATTCTGATAAGTTTGTAATTATTCGGCTTTGTCTTACTTGCTACCGACATTTAAAACTGGTACGTCGATTGGAGATTTTCTGAGCCAGCTTAGATTTTATATTACACCCAAAGGAGCAGTTTTTTCATTTACACACACATACAGGTTTCTAGGGCAGTTTCGACAGTGTTTGGGCTAAAATTGTTTAAAATCCGCATAGCTTTAGAATCTTTGACAGACAGTCTCGCAACGCTGGAAATAAAAATGCTTTATTCTGTACAATGTTGCCACTGCTCGCTTTGAAATTGTTGAGTTTTTTTATAAACATTATTCAGTTTTTGAAAATATGAAATATATAATAAAATAAATTCGGATGTGTGCCCATATTCGGGCGGAGGACTACGTTATTCAAAATTTGATGGCTCCAGCTACCGTTGCTTTTCGCAATTCGAGAACCATAACATACATTCAAGCAAATTCTTCAATATTTAATTTCTTTAAATATAATACAGAGAGATCATTTTTGGTGGCAACGATTTGAAAAGTGTTTCAATGTTTTTAGTGATTCGACGCAAAATCCTGTTTCTAGAGCAAAAGCTCTTCTGGACTAACTACCCTTTGGGCTAATAATTGATTACTAATCAACTTTTTAAACTGGAATTTCTCTTTACACTAGTAAATATTTCTCGTTGTTGACTTTGTTAGCAAAGGACGTGCACTTATGGTCACAGTTCTGCTTCAATAAGAAGGTTATTTTAAACCTTTTCAATCGTCTGTAGTTACTTCAGACGCAGTGATAACTCGCTTTATATCTGTTAAGTGTTTTGAATTAATTTATGCTCCCAGAGTCAAGCCTTATATACTGATTAAAAGACATAATGTTGTATAATATATGGCCCAAGTTATTGGATGCTAAAAGGAGCAACAAAAAGGTTAGGTTAGGTTATTCAATTATGGCAAAGCACACGAGGGCTACCTGCCTAAAAGGAGGGATGCGTCTTTACCGCTCGGCCGCTGGTGGGCCTCAACAAAAAGGATTGAAAATAATATTTGGTTTAAGCTTATATCCTTACAACAATTTATTGCTTATCATCCGTCAAGGAAAAGATTGAATGTTAGATTTTTCCTACTTTTGCAACTGGAAAAAAATCTTTTATCTGGAGTTTTGAATAAATATGCAGTTCTAAAGATTTCACTTTATACACTGCCTTTAAATTTTCTAAGAAAAGCGTAACAAATATTGCATGTTATACTTTCTTTCTGGTACGGAGTAAAAATATTTCTAATGAATCAAAATTAAAAAGCGAAGAATGTAATTTGCGACGTAAGGAAACAGTTGTAGGGATGCTTCGCTTACGAGTGAATGTGAGATCCGTACTAGATTGTGAGACTTTTTATCTGCTTTATTATCTATGGAGCTGTCGATGTATCTTTTATTGCAGTTAAAATATATTTTTATCGAGCTTCAAGAATTTTTACTAATTTGTAAATCTGTTATCTTTATTCTTATGATAATCTAATATTTCCTCGCTTTTATGGAAGATCATTGAAATAATGTCTGGGTTGAGGAAAGAATTTCTGTAAACTTATCCGCATAGCCATCATACTTGCCGAACAATTGAAATATTAAATTATCACCATAAAGATAGATTTAGAATAATCTGAAGTACAACAAGTAAATATTATTAAAAAATCGAAATCGAAATCTCCTTGCGAATCATATTACAGCTCATTTCTATACGTTTGTATGAAATGATATCTGTATGGCATTTTTATGTACAGTCTGGGAAAATCATAGAATAATCTTTTTGTCACTGTTTTATGCTCTATGCTTGAAAGTATATGTAAGAAATTATTTTGATAAGCTTTGTTTGAAATTTTTCAGCTTACTTTTGATAGAAATGAAATGGTATCGAAAATTTAATTAGCTCGTTGAATGCTTCGTATCACGTCTGTATATTCCAAATAAAATAAAATTTCAGACTTAGGCTGTGCGAAATAAATTGTGTTTCATTTTAGAAGAAAATGATTTTTTTCCGAATCTGTTGTTTTTGAAAATAAAAAATTAAATGTATATTTATAAAAAGGAAGTAAAGAATAGTTTTGAATCTTTAACAACATGGGGTTAAAAATACTCACCTTTCATGTTTTTGAAACTTCATATATGTTTTTGTTTTTTGAAGAGTAGGGAGAGGGGTTAAAGATACTTACCTGTTATATTTTCGAAACTTAACATTTCGAAACTTGACTTTTTGGAAGCATTCGCAGCAGACCCTACGTGAAAGACTGCGTAGCAAATCCTCGCTGTGTCTTGAAGAACAGATACAACAGAAGAAGGTTTAAATAACCTTTTTTATTTGAACTAAAGGAACATCATGCACGCACCCGGTGCTCACAATTCACCACCACTTGTGGCTAAACTCATTTGAGCGGAAAATAAGAAAATGTAAAATCACAATACATTAGGATAGCTAAACTACTGGCTGCATAATTATCTAAGCCTCTAAATCGGTTGCACACAGCAAACCGAGCCTAAAATATCGAAATAATCGGAAAGGTGTCTAACACCAACTAGAGAAACGCATAACACAAACTCGAACCTAACTCCGCTACTAATCCTCAAGAACTCTTGAAACACAGCTTAAATACTGTTTCTGAAACATACTTCGATTTTGCATGCTACGTCATTAAAATTTACATTTCGGCAGGAAACTGAAATCAAGAGAGAAAGGAAAGTCTAACTAAAAATAATCGGTTGGAATAAAATAAGGCCTTTATAATATATATTTTTGTCTCTTGAAGAACATGAGGGTTACATGATACTTACCTCTTATGTTGCTGAAACTGCACGTATATTTTTGAAAAAGAATAAAAATTACTATTAATTAATTTCTTTATATAGCTATTTTTTGGTTCACATAATATTCAAAACATTTTTCAGATTTTTATTTTGACTCGTGGAATTAGTGAACTCCAAGTTTCTTGAAACGTAGTTTTTTGATCTATGGAATAGAAGCATTCATGTTAAAAAATATATCAACATTTTCTATTCCAAAGCCTTCAAACACAAATTCAATAACAAAACAAAGGCACTTATAAAAAGTACTCCTATCTCTTGAAGGATTAATCCCACTAAATGATACAACAGATTCAACACTGGTGAAAAGTCTCGAAGGAGATCGACCAGGAATCTTATCAAACAAAGAATTTGTTATTGATTTACGAAACCTTAGGATCAAAGGAAGGGTAAATGGAAAGTCAGGATCTAAAATGTAAACTTAAAAAATTCTTTTCCGAAGCTTGTCGTCGACATTACAAAAGAAGCGCAAATTGGATTTAATGCTTAGGTGCACTCGCATGTACTAAAACGTAAGATGGTGTCCTTAATTGTGAAAGCCTTTTATTGGCAATGGCTGAAAATGTTCCGTTTTTATTGAATTTCCTTAAAGGAGAGATGGTATTTGAGTTCACGAATTTAAATTGAATTACACGTTTCGGGATATTACAGCACAGCCCTATTTTAAAAATTATTTAAGAAACTGAACTATGTTCTTATTATGTCAAGATATGTTGCAGAATATAAGCGACATTTAAAAAAAAATGCCAACAAATTGCCTGAAAGATGAAAAACTAATAATTCATTTATTCTTTAAATGAGGCATAAACTAATTATTATTTAAAGAAATAGTGACCTAGTCTGTATGTAAAAATATGTCAAAATTTTAATACTCAAAAAGAGAATAAAATTTTATTCGCAGGTACAAAATATATGCAAGAATACAACTGGAGTCTTCTCTCGATATGTCCCAAATTTTACTCTCTAATACGTAACAGTATTTTGTTTGAATATACTGTTCTTTTAATAAATATATATAATTGCATATTTTGCAGTTAAATAATACGCTAAGCATAGAAAACATAAAAACGAAACGCAGTTTTTTTTCCGCACTGAGCAACTAATAAAAAACCTTAGTCAGGTCTTATTGACATTATACACAGCTGGCCACCGTAAATGTGACACCCTGAAGGAAGCATGCAAATAACCTGAAATTTACAACATGCATTAGCGGAGGTAAGTTTAAGCAAATGTTTAAAATTTCAGCGCACACGCACATCACGCGCGCCTGTGGCGCAAACTTCAAAGCGCTATATAAGGCTTGGTGTTTTCGAGATTTCAAGTTCGGCAATTGTGTTTTTCTTGTGGTTTTATTTTCACAAAAATCGATCAGTTATGCCTCGTAGTAAACAGCGATCATCGTTTGATCAAGTATCCGATTTCGACAGAGGAAGGATAGTGGCCTACCGAGAGTGTGGATTATCTTTCAAGGAAATCGGTAGTCGTGTTGGACGAAAGCAAACAACTGTAATGCGGATATGTGACCGTTGGATGCAGGAGGGTAAGACGGACCGAAGTATTCGATCGCATCCACCTCAGTGCACCACTTCACGTGACGACAGGAATATTGTGCGCATGGCAGTGACGGATCGCTCAGTCACATCACGAAACATAGCACATTCAGTCTGTAACGCATCAACCAGTGTCTGCGCGTACCATTCGACGCCGTTTACAGCAGAGTGGTCTCTCCGCAAGACGTCCATTTATTCGTTTAACCTTGACGTAGAACCAGAGACGTCTCCGCCGCCAATGATGCAATGAAAGGAGGATGTAGACTGCTGAATGGAATGAAATTGTAAGTCACGCTTCTGTCTACAACACCACGATGGTCGGATTCGAGTCTGGAGACACCGTGGAGAGAGGATGCTAAACAGCAGCGTTATGCACCGCCACACTGGACCTGCACCGAGTATTATGGTATGGGGCGGTATTGGATATCACTCTCGCAGTCCTCTGGTACACATTGCCGGTACTTTAAACAGCCAGCGTTACATATCCGAGGTGTTAGAGCCAGTTGCCCTTCCTTACCTTCAGGGCTTGCCCACAGCCATATTTCAACAGGATATTGCGCGACCACAAGTGGCACGCATTGTCCAAGGGTTCTTCGTCAATCGCCAGATTAAATTGCTTCCATGGCCGGCTCACTCTCCAGATCTTTCGCCGATAGAAAACATGTGGGCCATGGTTGCTGAACGATTGACCCAGATTACATCCCAAGCTGCCACACCAGATCAACTTTGGCAACGTGTGGAAGCTGTTTGGTCTGCTGTACGCCAAGAACACATCCAAAGTCTCTTTGAATTAATGCCGAGGCGTGCGTCAACGGTGGTTTCCAACAGCGGCGGCTACTCTGGCTACTGATTCTAGAAGGAACCACACTTCACAGAAGTCTATAAATTTAATCATTTGATATTTGGTCAACATGTTATCTACTAAATAAATTTTGTTGTGATATCTTTTGTCTTTCTTGGTGTTGCAATTTGGGTGGCAAGCAGTGTAGTACAGCATCGTATTAAAGTTATTAAATAAATTACAATCAAATGCCACACGTGGCTTGGAAATATAGCAATGCTTAATTATTTAGCAATTTTCATTTTTATATATATTGTTTACGTGATAATTAATTTTAAAATTTATCGAATGCATTATTCAATTAATATTTTCCTACATCAAAGGTATTAAATTACGTATAAACTTAGTAAACAAACAAGAAAGTAATGTAAAATTACTTACTCCGAAAATTTCAAATTAAATTAATAAGTTTCGTATTTTATAGTACGAAACACGGTCAAATTTTTTTATTCTATTCTAAATTTATTTTTTATTATTTTTTAAAAAGTAAAATAGTAAATTTAAACGTTTTATTATCTTTCCTCACATATAAAGTAATTAGTTTTATATATTTCAGGCACATATTTTTGCTGCAAATACTGTTTGTTGTAAGCAGCATTTTTCTCAAGGAGACACAGTGCACCATCATTTTATTTTGTGTTCATTTTAGTAAGTTTAGTAAGTTAACTTCTTCATTTACTCATTTTGTTCAGTTATAAAGTATTTTCTATATTCTTTCCTGGTGCATTCATAGTGTAGCTGGATAGTACGTCTGACGAGTAATCGGAAGGTCCAGTATTCGGATCCCAACTAAGACACTGCGGATTTCTTCAGTTTCCTGACATCGAAAGGATCATATATAGAATTAAGATAAGCATGGTATCGATTATGACGATCCAAGGCTCTACCGAATCTGTTTTAAAGCTTTGAATGTTTTGGTCTTTGAAAGCTTTTATAATTTCTAATTATAAAAAATCGAAAGATTATATAAAATTATTAACTCTCCCTACATTCTAAATGGGTTAAATGTTCGAAAATGCTATAGTAATAAATTATATGAGGCATTTGATGAATGTTATCAGCAACACATTTATTCATATTTTGAGACAGGTTTGACTTTCTTCTGAAAATACATCTGAAAGTGGATTTTTCCTTCTGAGAACCTAAACTGAATCGGATTTGATAATAATAGTTTTATTCTCTAAGCTCATTACTCCTTAGTTTGATTGAGAACATAAGAAAATATTGATGCTGAGACTATAATTGTTAATAATATAATGCTGAGACTATAATGTTTAATTTATATATCGAATTAAAATATTTTGTCTATTAAATAAATCAAACATTTCCATTTCCACTTCATGTTGCATCAACAAATTAATTTTTCCGGAATATAGTATGGTCTTTCTAAGACACACACTTTTGTTTTCTGAATCTTATTTTTTCTCATTTTTACTACTGTCAGAAATCGATATACGTATTTACAAATCCATAGAACATGTTTAAATTTTTATGTTTCAGGTGATGATTTGTACTTTATAGAGGCAGCATTATTTGTAAAAGGAAAAAAAAGATATTTTTTGTTTTAAAACATATATCGCTATTCTTGTCGCTTGGAGATATTATTTAGATGTTTAAATAAAAGGGAATCGTATAAAACTTTATAGAATTCTTGATAAGTGGCGACCCGCACACGTGATCTAAAGGAAAGGTTACATTTTGTTCTTGCTTGAAAATTATTTAAAATAGATCAAATGTATAAACGACTCTGTTCTTCGCTGTTCTTTCTTTATTGTGCAATTAAAATACAGAAGGTATAAGTTCGGATAACTGACAAAATTTTAGATGTTTAAGGTATGTTTGAAACATTGAAATTAAAATACGAAGAATTTTATAAATAAAATCTTGACTCTATGGACCTTATCCTAGAAGATCGCGATACTAAGCACGAAGAGTTCGAAAACGAATGTAAGTCAGTTGATGAATATAATAACAAGTTTTTTAAAGTTAAGAACATTTTTTATAAATGTTTTAAAGAAAGCGAGGATTAAAATTCAATTTCAGATCGGAAAAGTCAAAACCGAAACTTCCAACTTACAAAAATTGAACTTGAAAATCTGATGAAAATTCAAAGGGGTAGTTATCCGTTTGGTCAATGCTTAAGAAACTTTTATTGTTAGTAACAAAAAACACAAAATTGCAGTCATCAGAAATTGCTAAGAGTATAACAGACACAATCAAAAATTGGAGAAATTTCAAAGGATAGCCTTAATGATATGATGACTTTATTAGCAATAAGTTTGAAAGTGAATATAGATGGCAATTGATAGCTTTGAATTGAAAAAGTGAAGTTAATGTGCAAGATCTGTCTCACATAAACCAATTCTAGATCCTACAATGAACCTGGAGAATTCTCGCATAGGCGTGAAAAAATCACCAGCACAGAAGAAGGGTAAAAAATAACCCTTTGTTAAATCATAGTTTAACAGAAAGGTACGATCTTTGTACGATACAAAACACGGTCAACTTTCGACGAGAAACTTAAATATATAATATAATTCAAGCCGAATCTAAAATACAATAGCGATGGGTTAGCATGCTAATTTTCACCTAACAGTTTGACTCTCAAAACCCTAACAGGCGTGATGATAATTCGACATGGCCAAAAGGCTTAATAGCGTAACAGCGAGATAGCAATGAAACGTGCGCTGGGTAGAGGAAACAAGCTCCGAATAAACTCAGAGATTTAAATGTACATCCAGGCGAGAAAATACAAGGCGAAGTTGAGAGGTTCAAGAAAGGTATCAAACTTAAAATAAATTTGTTATGCAAAATAAGGAAAACCCTACAAACGCAGGAGGAAATGTCGGCCAAGAAAACCGAAAACTGACTCATATCGATTGCAAATGATTTATTTTCTGGTAAAAAACGAAAAGTTGTGTATTTTGAAATAACCCATATGACAACAAAGATTGTCTTTTTGTCAAGCACCTTATGTTAAATTCCAAATCTAACGTAAGGACTGGACTGTTATGTGCTCAGAGCTGAAAGTACTTAAGGAAACAATGATGTGAAGGAATCTGAAGATGAAAACCACATACATCCTTATCTGACTTATATTATTCTGGAGAGTATCAATCCACTTACTAGTAAATTTGGAAGAAAAGGAAAAGACTCGTACAGTTAGAATACTGTTTGAATCGTTTTCACAGCGCTCTCACATTTTGAACGAAACTGTTGAAATAAATGGGATATGAGCTCCCTGGATCTGAAATGTTAGTGCATCTGTTGTTCGGAGCTGCTAGTTCTAGAACAAAAGATAATCATTGCCATAGCATACTAGTATATAACAATTTTAACCAGCCTGGAATTTGTGCTTCTATTGGAAGAATCAGGCAGGGACGTTAGATAGAAGAAATGAAACCTGAGGTATTCGCTTGACCGATATGGATAGAGGTCAACCACTACCAGAAATATTGCTTGGAGCTGACGAGGTACAAAATAAACTCACTGGAAATATATGTAAATTAGACTGCTGATTAGTGACTGTTCAAAGTCTGCTTGGATGGATAGTAATGAGAAAGCTGCTATGTGAGTCAAATAATGACACTGGTTTTAATTTCTTGAGCATTACCTTTCCTCATCGTAGTATGATTGAAGATTTCTGGAAGTTAGATTTTATTGGTATCACTGAGCCATGTGAAAACAAATCAAAACAGCATATGGAAAAAGCGGTGTTGGATCGTTTTGAAAAGTGTATTAAATTTCACTCTGGCAGAAGCTATGAAATTACCTTGCCTAACTTAGAATGTTGAGAAAATGTTCCAGGCAACAGAAAAACCAGCTGCGAAAAGATTAGTTCTTGTGACCAAAGTCAAGCAAGTATAGTTGATATTTATGATGCAGTTTTAAAGACTGGTGCATGAAAGCATAGTTGCAGAATTTCCGGAGCAAGAATCAAAGGGCAAAGGGGCCTATTTAACTCCCAGAGGAGTTTTTATAGAAAATTCCCCATGAGCAGTGAGGCCAGTTTTCAATGCTTTGTATAAACAGAAAGGATACTCTTCATTGAATGATTGTTTGGAAATGGGACTAAATTTATTGAAACTATTCACTGCTATTTTAGTGAAGTACTTTTCTAAAAATTGGCGTTAACAAGGAGGATCGTCATTACTTGATTTCTCTGGTTGAAGCATCGGTTGAGGCGCAACGCCAGGGTGCCTAGGCTAATGAGTCTTACCCCTACTGTAAACGTATATAATTTCCTAATCATATCGTTAAATAAACTGAGTGAATTGAAAGGTGAGTACCTAACTACATAAGTTTTTTTTTTTTTTTAAACTGTGGGAAACTTTTCCTTTAAAGTATAAAGATATGCACAGAAGTTGTCGAGCTGGTGAGATAACATATTTGAAATGACAAGAGAATAAAAAGTACGAATCTTTTGGCATGTTAGAAAAACATAATTGAATAACATAATAACTCTAAGAAAAGTAATAAGAGAAAAATAAGAGAAAAATATTACACACAAATGATAACTTAGAACATTTATAATTAAATCCAGAATGTACAATGTTTATAATGCTTAAACAGGTGCCAGGTAAAGAATTGACATTGGTCGTACAAAGTTTACAGGGTCAGCAGCTTCGTAATCAGGAATATAAATATCTGGGTTACTAATTTTGGTTTGATTTACATGAAACTGCCTAGCTAGTCTACAATAAAAATTATGAATGTGTTCGATGTTCAGTTCTAGATGATAGCTATCAGAAACATTATCAGATTTTTTAACATTTTGATTTTTAACAGCAGCAGCATATGATCTGCCAGGAGTAACATTACTCTGCTGTACTGAGCCAGCATTATATACAACATTTTTATCAGGAACAGAATTAACATCATTTTTATTGAAAGTCGTGGGAAATTTTGGACACCCTCGAAAATTCGCGGTATGTCCACTTTGTTTGCAATTGCAGCAAAGGGGATTATCAATACGTTTTGCTGAACAATTTTCAGTGCGGTGAGGACCGGCACATTTAACGCATCGAGGTTTTAATTTGCATACCTCAGAGGAGTGATGGAAGTGTTGGCAGTTGTGACACTGCACAACACCTCCATGCACTTTGTATGGTTTTATAGAAACATAGAAATACATAAAATAGTCCAACTCATAAATTTTTTCAATATCAGGAGATTTGTCTATTTGCGCCTGATAGAGAGGCAGTGGTGTTTTTCCTTTTAACCTATGCATTTGTGAGACCTTTCTAACTTTGAAGCCTAGGTTAATTAATCCTTCGTGAATTTCATCCACGGGACAATCTATCGGTAAACCACGAATAACGACCTTAATAGGTCTTTCCACCTTATTTGTGATTATATAATGTTCAACTTTTTTCACATCTAAATAACGGGTTATTTCACGGTGATCATTTTCAGTTTTGGGGAAAATCTTTAGGAACTCACCACTGACTCTCCCGGCAAATTCTAATTTTGTATCATCTTTTAACTGCTTCATAAAATCCGAGAATTTAGCACTCGGCTTAGCCATGATGGGCCTAATTTTGGGTTTCTGTACATCAATATTAACTTGATCAACTGAGGGATTAGCCTCATCATTACCAGAATCCAGATTATCTGTTACTTTCAAATTTTCAAATTTATTTTGGACTGGTAAGTCCAGATTAGGTTTTACTAACTTGGCAGGTCTAGCAGAATTTTTGGGCTGTAAGAAGCCTTCATTGTCAGCAGAATCTGCTAAAGAACGCTTAGTTCTACGAGAGGATTTCTTAACTTTTGAACCTTTCACTTTTTTATCATTTATTTCAACTACATTACTATCAGTATCACATTCGATATTAACTACTGTATTTTTACTAATTTTAGAATTTTCAACAGTATTCGAATTACACAAAGATTTATTAACAAAATTTTCAACAACTAAATCATTAATACTAGCATTAGCATAATTAGGATTTAACATGCCAAACGTTTCGCACTTACCTCTGTACAGTTGTAACAATCCTTCAGCTATACCTTGCTGTTGTTGGCATTTATTTGCGAGGTTACATTTATAATCCTCATTATGAATATCCGAGATCAGTCCGTCGAACAATTGTTTGAAAGTTTCCATATGCATTTTAATTTTTTCAGCATGGTGAAGAGCTTGAATATAATCATTTCGCGAATATTTTTCCTTATTTAATAATTCACTCCAATTTTTTTCGAGAATACGGTTCGCAAACGCACACACTTCATCTGGTAATCCAGGAAGCTGCTGATGAACAGCTTCAGCGATCACGTTGTTATCCATGACGGTACTCAACTTCCCGCCTATGTACACTTAAAAACACATAAAATGCGTAATTTTCCACTCCTTGGCACAGTAATCCACTAGGAGAAACACCATACACAAGTTGAAAATAATAATCCACACAGGCGTTGAAGAGAACACAGATCCAAAAAATTCGCACGTCACGAATAACTCAACTAACAACTCCGGTCTAGAATAATGAACCGATTTCTCTGGTGGCAAGATTTCGAGAGAAAAGAGATGCGTGTATTTCGTCACTGTTGTGATGTGTTTGAAGGAAACTGCAGTCCATTCCTTTTAGGCACAATAATTAAGTTTCATCTGAAACAATACCAATCACCTTGTAAAGTTTGTCTTTTTGGAAACAAACTTTTAAAATGATTCTTGAAGAACTGATCTTCCAGCCTTGTGAAACAAAACAGAAATCAGAAGAATGATGCATAAGACACTTATATCCAAATATAAAATTAACTATCTCATAACCTGGGTTATAAGAAGCCATGCATTTCTGACTTAACTAAATAACGTAACAAAATAGTAATTTCAAGGTGCAGTAGATTAGTCTAATGGCTCTCAGAATACTTTAACGCGCCGGAAAAAGCTGTGGTTTGTAGTAAACCGGCAAGACGAGCTTAATGGCTAGAACAACGCAAGTCGCTAATAATCACAGCAAATCTTAGCCTTGAATAGGCAGACTCGCTCTGAAACTAACTTCTGAAACTCTTGTTCAAAAATAGCACTTCATTCTATCTTAATCTGAATCAACTCTCGCTATCTCAATTACATTGCAGCATGAGGAAATACAGCCAGATAGCCCAAGTCTTTATTTTACTCAGAGAAATTTATTACGTCAGTACGTTCAGAAGAAGAGTTGCATTCCTTTATAAGCCACACGGTAAATAAATTAAGCAAATTTCGAGTTAAGAGGTTGGACGCAAACTCGAGATAAGAAATTAAAAATTAGTCGTATTAAATATCAGAAGCAACATCAGAGTTGGGATTAATTTGGGATAAACATGAGGACCTTCTGTTTTATAATGTAGATAATATTGGTTATTCAGATGTCCTAGTGACAAGAAAAGTCATATTGTCAATTACGCAGAGTATTTGACCCCATATGATTCTGCTGTTCAGTAACCCGTGTGCCAAAAATTTTCTTACAACAAAATTTGAAAGGGAAATTAAACTGGGTTCTGAAGTTTCCTTGGACATACAAAAAACAGCTCTTAAAATTGTTGAAGGAATTTCTGATATTTTCTTTGTTGAAAAGTTCCAAGAATATCATGCTTAATTATTGTATCTTATCTTACCTACATACATTTTAAGATACCTGTGATATTTATTATGCTACTGTAGTTAAGATGGGAGAATGGAAATAGGGTTTCGCCACTTCAAGATAAATAACAAGTCGCTTCCTTCAAGGAAACAATTCCGAGACTTGAGTTATTGAGACTTTCTGCATTTGAACAAAGTTAGCTTCATTTGTCAAGGAAAATTTAGAGTTGAATGACAATAAAGAATGTTTATATACCGATTCTTTCTACTGGATAAAATGATAAAACCAACGAGGAGCTTTTGCGAAAAACAGAGGGAAAGCAATTCGGAGCTTATTAAAGACTGACAATAGGAAGCACGTTCTGGACGTTACACCCGGCAGATTTTCTCTCCATAAGTTTTTAGAAGCTTATTTTAAGGAATACATATGGCGAGAGGACTCGCCATGTTTGAGACTACAGGAAGAAAAATGGAGAAGATGCAGTTCAGCTGTAAGTGATTAAGAAGTGAAGTTATCAGTAGCTACATTAGTTTTTTAATAGCTCTGAAAGTTTATGGTTCTTGAGTTATATTTGTATTGAGCGAAGATTTTGAGAATGGTACCGCGGATATTCAGATTTTTTACAAATATAAAAATACCTAAAATCTATCGAATCTTCACCGCATTCACTGTTTCTGAATTGACTTTAGCTGAAAATTGTATAGTTAAACAGTTCAGAAGGAAATCCTTACTTCGAAAGAAATTTTAAGTTTAAAGTCTCTGAGCATGATGTAAAATAAAGAAGACATTTTAAGAGTTAAAAAAAAGTTAATTGAAAGGGAAGATGAGGTCTATTTCATCTGTCCATGTTCCTGCCAAGTGATCCTAACTTGTTCAAATGATCATTCGTTATTTCCATTTAAGCAAGGCTTATGCTGATATACGCATATTGTTATATAAGCTGCGGGAAAATGTTTGGATCATGAAAGGACGGAAGAACATTCAAAAAGTCATTTCATATTCTGTCAGATGTAAAAGAAACGAGTCATAACACATAAAAAGTGTTCCTACACCATTACCAGAGAACAAGGTGAGAGATGCCTACGTTTCTGAAGTAACATTTGTAGATTTGGCAGCCATCTTATTCTGATGGACAGACGACAAGGTTGGATTATTCTTTTTACCTGTGCTGTCTACAGGGCTGTGCATTTATAAAATCTTTATCTACTAAAGGATTTTTATTGAGATTGCGGAGATTCATAGCCAGAAGATCTCGACCAAAAACTATTTAGAGTGACAATGGAAATAACTTCGTGTAAACGGATAATCTCTTTAAGCCAGTAAACTGGAAAATGTTTGAGGTTCATGCTTCGATCAAACAAATTCAGTGGAAGTTTAATCCTGCTGCCCGGCTGCCTGATGGGGTGGTTTCTGGGAATGGCTTATTCAAACTTTCAAGAAGCTACTGCGTCGTGTTTTTTTAGGATAATCTTCATTATGTGGTGAATAAATGATAAGTGCGGTATGTAGCTGAAAAGATACAGTGAACGCTAGGCCACTGACATATATTTCACAGGATCCGGACGATCTTATTTGTCTTACTCCAGCAATGTTTCTCAACGATATTCTATCCCAGGAACTTATTGACTAAGACCACTTGAATCACGTTAGTCTGAATAAAAGGCTGAAACATCAACAACAATTAAGGCAGATATTAGAAAACACGTTTCAGAGCAGAGTATACAAGTATGTTAATATTACATCGAGAAAAAGCAAAAAATGATCACATGTTCAAAGCTTGGGATACTGAACTCATTGAGAGTGTAGGAAAAAGATAAAAAAACAGTCTGTTGATGGCCAAGGTTATACAAATGTATCATGGAAGAGACGACTATGTTCGAGTTTTGGGTCTAAAAATAATGTATGGAGAAATTTTCTGTGTCCTAGGAATATATCCACTGGAAATATCTACTCCCAAAGGAGATTTCAAGTACAGTACACAATATCAAGGTCAGGAGTTTCACCTCAACTACTGAGAAAAACTGCTACAACCAGAAGGAGCATGAGAATGCGATTGTCCAGTAGATTTTTAGAATGAACTTAATAACTCTGTGTTTGCCATTAATGTTTGATAATGTCAACTTATGCATTTTAGATAAACTCATATTTGTTGATAGCTGTGAGTATAGTAAAATTGTTTTAGATTTAAATTACTATGTTGAATTTTCTATTTCTAGTATATTTAACCATCATTTGTATTTTTATTTTGAGTACATTGTTGTTTTGATTACTTTTCTTCTAACCAAAAAGTAGAAATGCGTTAGAAATTGATACACGTATTTCCAACTCCAAGTATACTATTTAAATTTTTACGTTTCAGATGCTGTTTTGCGTAGATTTTACTAGCAACCTTGTTTGTAAAAAGCTAAACGTTTTTCGTTTTAAAAAGTATTTTGCTGTTTTTGTCGAAACGATGAATTTTAAATGATTGGAGGTATTATTTAGATGTTTAAATAAAAGGTAAAATATTAAAATCGGAGTAGATTTTATTCAAATTTTGCAAATTGTAGATATTCAAGGATCCAAGGATTAATTATTACGGAGTGCCTAGTGTAAAAAACCCTCTACTTCCACATCATAGTTAATAAAAGAGAGCAGAAATAGGGAAAAATACATGAATTACGTTAAGGAAAAATAAAAAGGAAGTCAACATGACTTGAGAAAAATTACAGAGACAAAAAGAACTTATAAAAGTATTATAGGTTCGAAAAAATTAAGCAGCGATTAGCGAGTTTCGATCTCGGGACCTTACGGTCTCGAGTCTAACACGCTAACCACTGAGCTAGGGAGAACATAGAATTTCTTGGTATTTAAAGATTTTTAATAACTATTTTTGGGTATTTTATAATTTTTTAACATGAATACAACACCAAAGATAAAGCAGATATGAAAGATTTTACGATTAATAGGTTCCTTGGTCACATGGATTATAATATAGTTATATGCCAGTAGTGTAATGACTACTTACCGGTGAATAGCAATTTGGCAGATTAAATCTGCCTTAAATGATGTGATATTTAAAAGAAACAGATTGATAATCATGTGTGAGGCATATCTGGAGCATCTGAGTGAACGGTGTCGTCGTTGGAACTGAAAGCTTGGGGGGGGATCATCGTCTTTTAGCAGAAGGGAAGATCCCGTATTCCCGTCCAATCACAGACCGTGGTCGTTTTGGGATCGACGAATCGTAGGCAGGCAGCATTTGTAAAGCACAATTATCAATCTGTTCAATTTTGGCAAACAAATTTTGACTAAGTCTTTTAATTGAAACATCAATAGATATAATGTTAAGGTCCGAATGAATCACGTCATTACGAACATACCAGGGTGCATTAAGGGCTAAACGAAGGGTCGTATTCTGAACGGTTTGAAGTTTTAATATATGTGTCTTAGATGCAGCGGCCAAGATGATGCAGGCATACATAAAAATTAACTGAATAATCGAAGTATACAGAAGAGCTTTGTTTTTAATAGACAGATGGTTCTTTCGAGCTAATAAGGGGTATAGTTGGGTTCTGACTAGCTACGCTTTTTTTAGAAAATTCTCAATATGAAGACGTCAGATTAATTTTGAATCCAAGGTACCACCAAGGTATTTATACGAATTACACCAGAAAATGTAATAGTGAAAGAGCTTTAAGTTAATGGAAGGGTATGGAAGAGGGGACTTGTGGAAAATTATAGCAGCACATTTAGCAACATTAATTTTGATTTTCCAGGTAACGAGCCAGAGCTCAAGACTAGAGAGATAACTCTGAATTTTTGGAACCAGAAAATCCAGGCGTTTGTGTTAAGCCAGGATGGCCGTGTCATCCGCATAAAGAGCGAGAGTGACACTTGGTAATTTTGGGATGTCATTAATAAAGATATTGAACTTTGAAGGCAAATTAGGGAGCCTTGTGGTACGCCACTAAAGATTGGACGGGGTTTAGAAATGATAGTATTAACTCGTACAGAAAAAGAAGGATTAGTGAGATACGAGTGAATAATGTGAATTAATTGAGCAGTCGTATGAGCTTGATCATAATACCTATATTCTAAGTCCTATCAAATGCTTTGGCTATATCAAGGGATAAAGCGCCAGTAAGCATTTTGTTGCGGAAGCCTTCATGAATGTACTCGACTGTCCGGAGGAGCTGGTGCGTTGTGCAGTGCTTTTTACGAAAACCAAATTGTTCGTCAATAAGGATATTTTGATTCCAGAGAAAAACATTCAGGCGTTCAAGTAATATAAACTCGTATATCTTTCATAACGAGGATAGAAGGCTGATAGGTCTGTAATTTCGAGGGCTAGAATGGCATAAGCCAGGTTTTGGAATAGGCACTACAAGTGCAAGTTTCCAGCTATCCGAAAAATAGCAATGTAATAAAGTTAATAATAATTACTATTGAGAAAACAAATTTGGTAGGAAGATATTTAATCATACTATTAGAAATGGAGTCCAATCCGGGTGCTTTAGTGGGTTTGAGCCTAGTAATATAATTACTAACCTCGGAAAGTGTAGCATGAGGAAGTTCTCTCCGAAAAGGAGAGTTTAAGAATGTTTCAATATCTTGTTGGAAGGTATTCGCGTTATTCGCAAAAATACGTTCATTATGGGGTGTAAATTGTGTTTGGAGGCTGTCAGCTAAAGGCTTCGCTTTCTCTGTGTCTGTATGAGCCACCACTGCGTCCACAGCTAGGGACGGAATGCATGTTTTCTGTTTGCGCAGTCTCGCAGATGCACGCTAAAGACTTATCATTGGTCGTTAAGGGTTGAAGATAATTCTTGTACTGTGATTGGAAGAACTGGTCACATGATGTCTTGACCTCATTGTGAAGAGTACGAAGTTTAATTTTAAATTCAGGATTTCTAGTATTTTGCCAAATTCTTCGTACTTTATTCTTTTGACGAATTTTGTTTTTAATCTCAGTAGGTAATTTATTAAAATTTGGGCGAAGGGTGGTTTTGGATACTTCTTTAAAAGTATCTGTTAATGTAGTCGTTAGGTGATCAACTGCAGCTTCAATATCAGCGCTGGATTTAATTTAAAGGGGGGGATTGCTTTATTAGTAAGATTAAATCGAAAGTTATCCCAATTTCTAGAGACGAGTGCCGGAAAATTTGGATTAAAATTAGTACAATTAAGGTTGAGAAGTACAGGATTGTGATCTGAAGAAAGACAGCTTTCGACAGTCACGTGATAATCAAATGGAATATTTCGAAAAAGTGGCAGATCAATAAATGAGGGGGCACCCTGTACTCCGTTATTGCAGATAATATTTAAACTTGCCTATTTTTTTACGATCTATTTTGAGTTAGGTAATTATCAAAGCATGTTAAGTGTACTTTAAAGGGAAAAAATATTATGTTTCCTGTCTGTATACAAACCAATAATTTAATTTCAATAAGCAATTCATTTTTTATTTTCTTTGATGAAGCTGCAACAGAATTTGACAAAAGTGCCATAAATGGTAATAAATGTAAATAAGGAGCAAACGAGTTTTGTAGCGTAACAATTACAAATGTTTCTGTGTTTGATGATTTGCAAAATTCAGATGACTTAATACCAAATTTTTATTTTATTTACCCCCGAAAGTACATATAGATGTCACAACTATTATTAATATTAGCATTATCATTAACAATACTATATTATTATTCATTGGGAGCCCCAAAATTCAAAATTACGCACCTGCTTTTTTTCTGTATTACTATGGCTTTAATTTCTCATGGAGGGCTAATTGATGTGCACGTAAAGTGTTTCACAAATTTGCATGCAATCTCACCCTCTGAGAATTTGCCTTATGTATTAAAATAAACTCAGCGGAAAATTAAAATGAATGTTGCAAGAGAAGTGCATCATAACCATATTGTACTCCCAATTATCCCAGGAAACATTTTACTATAAAAATTTTCAAAACCCCCAAAACTGTTACATATAACTTTTAAAATGGCTTTGTTTCACTGGGTTTTAAGAGCGCCTTCTCCGTATCGTTCAAATAGTTTGGGGTTTCATGCTTATTGGCGTGTGAATTGTATTCCCTGTTCCAATATAGTCCTTCAAACACAGCTGGAGCTATTTATATTACATCTCACGCGTTTTAAGAAAGACTCCTTTTTGAGCATAAAGGCGGTTTCCATATGTTTCAGGGGCTCACAATGTAGGAAGAGTATGGATCGATACTGATCATTTCTCTCACACAAGCAGCTGTTCCATCTAACAATATGCTACAGAGCTATCTCAAAGAGGTAGGTTAATTTAGATACTATTGTTGAAGATTCTCATATACTGCAGGAAGCATATGCCATAAAATAAATGAGATACAATGTAACTGTATACTAATACTATTTTTAGTTTGATTAATTTGCATGTTCATTTTATGTACCTGAAATAACGACTAAATAAATAGGCAGTTTTATTTTCATATTTATATCACTCGTACTTTCTTAATGTTTTTTGCATGTACAATAAAAGTATATTAGGAATATTATTACTTACAGTATAATCCTATAATAATAGTATAAAGAATGTGTTTCAAATTAAAGCCTCTTTTGCATAATGAATTTTGTAAGTTCTAAATTTGCTACGAATATTGCATTATTGCTATTATGTTCTTTATGTCTTATATGCATTAACTTCTATGTTGTTTTTATGCTAAATATTAATACGCTTCAAAAGACAGTTATATACAAAGTACTTCAAATGAACAATATCTGAGCTAAAAAAATGAAATCCAAGCAAGAGAGGAGGTCAAAGAGAGTGTCATTCATTCTGTGACTGTGTTAAGTGCATTTAGAACGCATATTTTAATGAAAAGCGCTCTTACGTTTTGAAATGTTTCCACCATGTATTATGAAGTATACGTTACCTTGCATTTTAAGAATTATGTAGATTTAATACAACCATGAAGTTATTCATTGTGTGTTAATATCTTAGTCAATAAGTTTTTTGGTATTGGTTATAATAAACATATTTATTAAAGACATTCATTACAGTTTTATTCATACAAAGTATTACAAACAAAAAGGATTTTTATTATAATAATAGTATAAAAAATAAAATTTGAAAGCTTCATATTTTATATTACGCCCAAAGGGGCGTCTTTTAACGCTTTGGGCCTTTTTTCATTAAATATCATGTTCTTTGGACTTAAAACACATAAAATTGAATTCAACAGCAATATCACAAACTTTTAAAAACAGCGTATCTTTAGAATTTCCGACAGATAGTTTCGCGCGCTGGAGATAAAAGAAAATGTTTTTTTTTTCTTACAGTGTTGCTATTGCTCGCTTTGAAATCGTTGAATTTGTTAATCAAAAATTCGTTAAAATTTTACAAAATATGAAACAGATAATAAACCAAATTCGAAGTTCATAATTCGGCCGTCCATGTTTCCATGTTCCGGTGGAGGATTGCGTTATTCAAAATTTGATGTCCCTACCCTCAACTTCGCATACGAAGAAACATTACAGAATTCTTCAGCCCACCTGCGGCCGAGTGGTAAAATCACTGAACACTGGTTTCTCATGAAAGATTTGGTGATTTTATTACACTTGGAAAGGTTACCTCCTATACAGAGTTCCATGTACAGAGCTGTTATCTATTAGAACTTTACATGAAACATTTATGAAATCTAATGCTAAATTGGTAAATTTTATAAAACTAGGAAATCATAAAAATCTTTAAAAATAAATGCGCAATCTTTTATATACATAAAAAGGAAAGAATGTGGAGAGACAAGAAGTATAGTGAAATAAAAAAACTTTCGTGATATAACATGGTTCATTTACAAATTTTTATATCGTACATTATATTACAAAATAAATTCTCTCCCAAAAACTAATATAAAATTTCATAAAAATAATTCCCATGAAGGCACCCTAATTTTTTTAATTGACTCCTTAAAAGGTATTTCTTCCACCTTCTTCGCATGTCTTCGTGGTGGTGGTCAGCACGCTCAGCGCGTATCCCAGAGGTTCGAGTCCCGGCGAGAGCACTGCTTATTTTTCATGTCTCTTACTTCCAGATAACCTAATGTCTTAACAACCTTACTTGTTGTATTTACCAGAATAGTTAGATAGTAGAATTGCAGAATCTTTACCTTTGAGTTGACAAAGAAGAATTTTTAAAACGCACATATTACTTATAAAATATAATTTAGTGATGGAAATGAACTGATACTTCTCTGAATAAATATTCTTTCGCTTGCGTAAAAAAGCAGCATATTCGGAAACATATTTTATGAATGTCATTAGTATTTAACTTACGGATTTGTTAAAAAAATTATTGCCGGTGACAAGTATAATACAGATCTGTTATGAATGTTTAAATAATAGTCAGCCATTCTCATTTGTTAACAGATTGAAATCTTTTTATAGAGCTATACATATTCATATATTAAAAATATTTTACATTTTTGTATAAAAGCATGTAATAAGAATTGTAAATAATCCGTTTAATTAAAAAAAGTGTGTGAATTGTATTCATATGTCACTCTGCAGTGGTTGTTCAACTGAATTTTTATCATCATTAGAACATAGATTATGCGTACAACATTATGCATACATCGTAGATTACGCCAGTCTTGAAGCAAAGATGATTGGCTAATTGCTACAAAACAGTGCTCCTAGTTTTTTTTTTCAATTCAGTTTTTTTATGCTCAATTTGCTTATTGTTAATTTTGGCTAAGCATGCACGACTATTTGCCTTAAGAAGATCGCCCATCAGCGGCAGAGCGGTAAAGTGGCTGAACACTGGTAGTTCGGTGCGGGTTTCGAATCTCGGCGAACGGGGTGGCTGCATGGGCATTTTCGTAGTTTTGCCATGTGTAACATATATACGAACCAGTTTCCTTTAAGAAGTCCTCTACGAAGGTAACCTTACCCTTAAGCTGATAGCTCTCGAGCGCTTTGCCGTAATTAAATAAACCAAACCAAGCCAGCCTTAAGAGGCAAAAAACGCCAGAATTATCTGCTTACATGCTCACTTTAGAAAAGCTTTCTCTTACTGACATTACCTATCAGTAAAACTCTATGTTTGTCAGGTATTATTACATTATTAGATTTTATTAGCATTTTATTAGATTACATTATTTGCATATGACAAAACACACAAGGACTGACTCTCTTGAATTCGCATTACACATGGGAAAAACAAAGAAAGTACCTAGCTTGTTTCCCTGAGATTGGAACAAGGGCTGATTCCAGTCTTCAGCGTCTTTATTCACTCGGCCACTAAACGTGCCAACAGGTACTGAATTCTAAAACCTTTCTTTAAACTTGATTTCAAACATATTACTTATATGATAATAATATATATAACCCTTTGCTCTTTTATTAATTGCATTATTAATTTTAATCAATAGCTTTGCATCACAGAAATAACTGTATTCAATATAATGCGGTGACTGAAGCGGTGAAAAAGTCATAATTTAACTTAGGCCCAAATAAAACTGCAAAGCGTGCTTTGCACTAACGAGACGTAATGTTAGATCAGTATTACAAAATCAGATGTGTTCTGAAGATTTAAGTGAGATATATTAATGCAGATTTATGTATAACTTTACATCATATGCAAAATTGTCATCTAGAGCAGATTTAAATTATTTCTTTCCTGCATTACATTTAAGATACCTCTAATATAAGAACCAGAAACCTCAAAGTTTAGCGGAATCAGAGTATGGAAACGCTTAACGAAAATAAAGATAATTAAAAAACTTTTAATCTCACAAAAGGAAAGGTTTTATGAAGAAAAGGAAATATTGTACTGCAGAAGGATTAAATATAATTTTCAATTCAAAATATGACAGACTATGTATTTTTAATTTTATTTGTTGCACATAAAGGATTTTCGAAGACTTACATACAGCGAAATTTACTTCAAAATAAAGTATATGAGATAAACGCAGTATTAAGAAACAGATATTTATTACATTTATTTGAGTATAAAATTTAACCGAAGTTTTATATAGGAACTGCATAAATGTAAAAAAAACCTGTTGGGAACACTTACTTCCATGAAATACAAATTCATACATTTTCAATTCTAAGTCCATAAATTTGCGAAATTACACACTAACATTAAAGGAAAATGTAAATCCACTTATGCGTATAAGGTTAAAAATTCATTTAGAAAAATAACTAACTGTTTTGAACTATACTGCTATAGATAGTTATTTTGGGTAACATGTAACGAATATACTACAAAGTTGTACGTAAGATGCGTCTTACGGAAAAACAAAACGTATTTTCATAAAAAAATATTGTTGCGTGCGTAAGGTTTCGTAGTACGCAGAACCGATTGTAGCTTGATAAAATTTATTTCGGTAAAGCAGCTGCTTACTTTTTTGAGACTTTCCACAAATGTACTCCTACAACTCTACGCAATAGCAATTAAAAATATTAAACACAACGCAATGGATAGCGCATCTAATAAACAGAAGCTGCTACGATCTTTCAATACTGCGAACTAACACTGAACTAAACAACTAATGCTCTCCCCATCCTCATCTAGTTTTCTCCTGGCAGCTGAAAAATCTCTAGTACCTTTCCTTTCTCGAAATTATTGGAAGGGATATGAAGACTGTGTACAGTTACCGTTACAAGTAGGAATATATTACATTTATTCATTCACAATGCCAGTTTCAGTTATACAATGACAGGCCCAAAATGTCGCCTAATAGTCTCCAATCTTGGCGATTTCTCTCCAATTTAGCTAGATTCATGTTAAATAAACTTGCTCTAAAATCTTATATTCCCCGCAGACCTAAGTCCCTTTCAAGCGTTTCACGTTATTTTATACAAAAAAGGTATTAAATTTCATACGTAATTTCACTAAAATTATTTTACATATGCACAAAATTTGTAACAGTATGTTCATCTTTCTAATACAATTATGTATGATCATTGCAAATGTTTCTCAGAAATATTTTTTACAGAAATACAAATTGTTTAATGAAATTACAGTCGGTGAGGGTTAAAGTGATCCCGTTGTCCATGGCTGTTTTGGTAACCCAAACCGAATGGTAGTATTGAAGGATGATTTGAAAAACACTCTACCAAACAGCAATAAAATTTGACACATTTAATATAAATATAATTAGAATCACATAAATACTTAATTTTACATCATTTTGTCGAGGGAAAATGTCGTCATTAGTGTTTTGTTTCCAAGCGTTATGCAGAACTGTTTCTAATGTTGCTGGAAATTATTTGACCAATAATGCTAAACTCAGAGACATCCCTGGTATTAGCATTTACATGGAGATTGCCGATTTCATATTTAAGTTCTTCAGAAATTTTACAATACGATGTGTTTGGATTTGTTTCAAAAACCCAGTGGCCGAAATCTTCTATTATCTTGTGTCTGAAGAACCATAACCTGTGTCAGATCGCTCTAGAAATCAGCAGAGTTAACCAAAATCTGCAATAAACTAAACAAACTAGATTTTTTATGCCTAATTTTAAATGATTGCACTAAAATAGATTAGCGTCTTAAGCCTTTGTGTGTTAACATTTTTTTTCAGTTACTTAACAATTTTTAAAATTTCTGACCTTATTTCGAGAATTTACTTCGAATTGAAGAATTCATTCTGTATTATTTTGATAACACTAACCGAAATATTGATCACAGTAAACGATGTATTTTCCATGTGTTCAAATACTACAAACGGGTGTGCTTCGGTAGTTCGATAGCATTATCCGAAAGATAGCATTAACCGCGATCACATTAAGAGGTTTGTACTGCAGTTCTATTTATGTACCATCTGAAATGGTACTATTGTATTGAATAACATTTTTCGTAGCAAATAAAGATGCTTGTTTGTAATGTTTTGTAACGTAACGGAGGAAAAAAATGAAAATATATTCAGCATGCATGATATTGAAATTAAAAAATTAGGAAACTTTTAAAAATTAGGAAATGGACTGCTAAAATGATCCATATATGTGGTGTTAAAATTTTTTCATGAACGTAGAGAGAAAGAGAGTGGTTAATTTCAAGCCTTTAACTCTCCTATATCTTTCTAATACTACAAAAATATAATTCCTTTGATAGGGTCGTTAGGTTTATTTTAGAGCGCAAAACGTGGAAAAATGAGGAAAGCTCTTGCTGGGTTTCGAATTCAGCACTTCTGATTTGTTAGCCGAACGTACTATCAATTACACCAAGAAAGCACTCGGCAAGGAAGAAGAAAACTTCTTGACACTTTTTTAGCATTTTTATTAAGTAGTGAGCAAAACTCAATCTCTTTTCTGCCTTTATGTAATATGCTACTTAATGTATTATGCTTTTCCCTTAAAAAATATTTCTTCATTTGAGACGAATGGAGAAAACAGTATGCCATAATCCATAGTAATATAATATTCTATTGACGATGAGTCAAAAGATGCTAAAAATAAAAAAATAAAAACATTTTTAAATATCTGGATGATATGGAAGCGATAAATTTTGAAATTTAGTAATATCAATCCTTACCCATCTCAGTGTGCTTGAAAAAAGAGACAAAATCTTAAATTCACTTACTTCTCGCATCGTTTTTGTAATTTTGCTCTGCTAAATGTTAGTAACAGATACCTTTATTTTTATATCAAAATACTATTAATTACTAGATACCATTATTTTTATATCAAAATACTATTAATTACTAGATACCTTTATTTTTATATCAAAATACTATTAATTAGTAGATACCTTTATTTTTATATCAAAATACTATATTTATTTACATATTTCAGAGGATGTACAAATACCTTCTAGCGTCTTTCTTATAATATCTTCCATCTTTGAACATATTTAATTTAAGATATCACTGCTCACAAAGTAAGGTACCTCTTATTTTATTAAATTTATTACATTTTAGCAAGAGTGACATGCATTTGGAATAATCTTTGACATATCATTTTAAGCGTTATTTTAAAAATTTAGCCTATTTTATTGTGCACTTAATAGTTAATTTTCTTGTAAGTTTCGTGTAATCTTGCGTATAGAAGATTAAAAATTTTTAATTTAATCTAGCTTTCTCCTTCGAGAATATGCTTTAAAACAGAATTTTCTCTTATTCATTTATTGCTTTTAATCTTTTTTGTTTTATTTTTCTTCTTTTGACAATTTTCATCAAAACTTTACGATTTTACGGTTTTTACGATTGATCACTGGCCGCGTACTTAGCCATTTCTTTCATCTCATTGATTGTTCATCTCATTGTTATTTTTAGAGTTATATAGGATTTGGATAATTTAACTTCATTTAATTTGATTGCTTACTTAAGTTATTTATTATTAAAAAATCTTTTTGGCTTTACGAAATTGTTCGTTAAATAGTTCAGGATAATGTGGTAATATATCACACATAATACGCGACGTTTTCACTTTGTTTTTCTTTTCATTTTTACTCTGCAGTGCCAATTTTGGTTTTGATATGTACTCTGTTATATTATTTTCTTACTGTTCTGGAAAATATATGAATTTAATCATTGAATTTTTACAAAAATTTCTCTATTGTTAGATATTTATATAGAAAGATATATGTAGATAGAGATATAGGTATTACATATGCTTATTGCTTTTTCTTAATTATGTTTCAAAACACTTAAAACACGCACTGAAAGCAGCATCGAAATGTTTTTTTTTATTTGTATGTTTATTTGATTATGGCAAAGCACAATAGGACTATCTGCCTAAGAGAGGGATGTTTTCGTAGAGGAATATTCAAGGGATACTCGCTGGTATACGCATGACGCATTAGTAAAACCACGAAAACGCCCATTCAGCAAGCCCATTCGCCTGGAATCGAACCACGTCGGCACTAGCGGTGTCCGCCGAAAACATCCCGGCAAGTATATTGTGGACGAACACGTCGCGCAGAAAACAACGCAAGGCGAAGACCTCGTCCTGCAAAACATCGCAGGGGAAAAGAAAGCAAACATTGCAGTTCTAAAACAATTTTCAATTTTTCACAACAATTCAATCACAACAACAATTTTCGAAACATGCAAAGGAAATTTTTCGAATGTACACTCACGTTTGTGAAAATTGCAACACCAAGAAGGAATCGTCATAATTGAATGCAATTTAATACACAGTTGAGTGGTAGTGGTACAAATAAATGATTAAATGTTCAAAGCAAACAAACAAGAACAAGAGATCAGAATCAGTATTTTGTGTGGCCACCACGCGCCGCAATAAGTGCTGCTACACGACGTGGCATGGAGTCAAACAAAGTTTGAATGTCTGACTGAGGAAGAGCATTCCATATCGTTTGTACGCGTACCCAAAGTTCGTCTGCAGACGCAACAGGACGAGGATCACGAGCAAGACGCCGACCAATGACATCCCACACATGTTCAATTGGCGACATATCCGGGGAACACGCAGGCCAAGGAAGAAGCTATACCTGCTGCGCTGCAAAGAAGGATTTAACAATCCGAGCAGTATGAGGGCGGGCATTGTCCTGTTGAAATACAGCGCCTGGCAAGCTTTGAAGGAAGGGAACAGCTTCGGGCTGTAGAACTTCACGGATATACCGGTTGCTGTTCAGATTGCCCACAATTCGTAGCAATTGAGATCGTCTATGATATGCTATGGCGCCCCAGACCATAACTCCGGGTGTTCGTCCACTGTGGCGTTCGATAATGCACTCCGGAAGGTGGCGTTCACCGGCATAGCGTCTGACACGAATGCGGCCATCATGGTACCACAAATTAAAGCGGGATTCGTCAGAAAACACGACATGCTGCCAATCAGCACGCCAGTCTCTATGCTGATTGGCCCATTGTAGCCGCAGGCGGCGATGGTCGTGCGTTAGGGGGATCCTGTATAAAGGAGTCCGTGCGCGCAGTCCACACTGCAGCAGACGTCTACGAATTGATGAAGCACACAATGAAACACCTGTAGCTATTGACCACAGTGCTGCCAATTGTCTAGAGGAAGCTGTACGGTCCGTCCGCGCCATGCGGACCAGGTGTCTATCATCGCGAGCTGACGTCACATTTCGGGGTCCACTCCCGGATTTCCGAGTTGTCCGACACTCGTCCGTCCACTGCTTCCAAACGCGCATCACTGTGCTGCTGTTACGCTGCACACGAGAGGCTACTGCACGATACGACAATCCAGCTTCACGAAGGCCGATGATTCTCCCTCGTTCAAACTCTGTAAGTTGTTCAAATCTCGCTCTCTTTCGTCGACGAGGCATAAGTACAGATTGAGTTAACGTTTACCACTAGCAGATAACCACCGATAACCATACACGCCTCGCTACAGCCGTCTATTTATTCGGATCCATCAGCCGTTCAGAGGGCGTTGCTCAGCATACGCATGCGCTACGGATTTGCAATTCTAATCATTTGCGTATCATGCGCTACTTTGCATTTCCTGAAAATTTCAGCTCACTCGCGTAAGTCCTTCATGGTGTTGCAATTTTCACAAACGTGAGTGTATAAGGGTTATTAGAACTCCGTGTTTGTAACTTTGGTTTCTTATATTTAGACTTTGTTTCGTAACCACCTGCATATATTTTATTATTTTGTAATTTTGTTCTTGTAAACAGTTTACAGCTGCAAGAGTAGAAGCAAAAAATTACATAACAAAATTACAATTATTGTATTTAAGCTTTTAAATGCAAATTCAATAACAAAAACGCCATAATTTCGGATTCCAATATGGGTTCTGCGTTTACGTGCAGTTATTTCGACATAACATTAAACTTGTGTCAAATAACTTCCGTCTTTATAATAAATTTGTAAGCAATTCCTTATACTAAACTGTTGAAGTTTATGATTTGATCTGTAGGAAGTCAAATTCGAGATAATAAATCATAATTTGGGTATCGAATTGTTTTAAGATTTGAAATTCTGATGCAACGAAAGTAATATTTCATTAAAAATCGGGTATATATACTTTCGTAAATAGTTGTAGCTACAAGATTGAATTAAAAGCGTTAAATTACTTACTTGCACCATACAAATATCAAAAAATATCATCGTTATTCTCTGTAATATGTGGTTATAGTATTCTTTGCCCACATGATTTTCAACGAGTAAGACATTATGCATTATAAATGGTTAAGGTTTATTTAATTACGCCAAAGCACTCGACTATCTGTCTAAGAGGAGGAATACCTTTGTGGAGAACTTGTAAACGAAACTGACTCGTATATACGTTACGCATGGGTAAACCACACGCCCATGAAACCAGCCCGTTCGCCGGAATTCAGACTCCGTACTGAACTACCAGTGTTCAGCGAATTTGCCGCTCGGCATTGCACAATGAATGGGCAGTTTTAGTTTACCTTAATACTTAAAACACACTCCTATTTAATTAAAATAGAATGTTTCAAAGCTTGGTATTGAGAACTTAAATTTGAGACAGAAGGTGTAGTTCCATCTAAGTTATTTTCCTCCTTATAGTTTTCAGATTGCTATAGAAAACATTCAGCAGTATTGAACGAATTTGATTCTCTCGAAATACCCAACTAGAAACGAATAAAAGTGTAACTTGATACATTCATTCCGGATATTCGAAAGTTTTAGGGATTCGTGAAACTGGAACTTCATTTCACTTGTAATCGATGGAGGTCAGAAAAGAATGATAGTTCTTCATGGTTTCTACCACGCTATCGATGTTTTTAGTTTCTGAACTAGCAATTGCACTTACCGAAAAAGTAAAGTATGATCGTCATATTTCAAACTCCAGTTATTGGACGTGGATGACTTATCTATTTTGTCTGCAGCTCTCAGAAAACGAAAAACTTCATCACAGCACCACGCAATTCTTTAAAAAAGGGAGGCTAAAATAGGTGTTCCAGACATACTAAAATAAATAATAGAAAAGAAAATGGGCGTCCATTTGCGAAAAGAGTCCGGTTGCACTGAATTATATTTCCTTTTTAGCTCAAAAGTGATATTAGTCTGAAACACAAGTTTGCGTTGTTTAAATTTAACGCAATGTTTCACATTTTAGTCGAGTCTGTTGTCAGTCCAAAAACGTATGATATTATTCTTTCACATTTAATCTGTCTGTTATTAATTAACAAGCTAAACTGTTTCGAAGCGATAGGTGCTCTATAAAAATGCTATGTCTTAAGAATATTATTTTTTACTTATTAATCTGATTGATTTGAAGTAAAATGCATTTCATTCCTGATCTATCTAACTAAAAGCACTAAATATGTTTATTAAATTATATATATTTTTTCACTTTTTAAGTATACAGAAGGTTCCATGTTAGCCTAAATGCATATTCATGTAACATTCTATAAAACGCTTAACTATTCCAACTGGTCCATCTCTATTGATGATCTATTCTAACCATATTAAACTTTAAAAGAGCTCGTTAAGAATCTGAACCCTTTCTGATTATTTTTTTCACTACGTTTTCAGACACTGCTGTTGTGGAGTTTTGAAACCTACAGTGGAATTCACAACTCACCCAAATTTATACCTCTTGACACCACTATTATTTAATTTATTTTTTGCTGTTTCGGCTAAATAAATGCATTTAAATGTTTATTAAGTTCCCAAAGATATGCTTAATTACTAAAGGAACCTATATTTTGAAGTTAAATGTTATACGAACAGTTAATGCAAAAAAATTTCAGTCTTTTCTGAAAGATATAAAGTGTAAAGTTTTTATTTGTCACAGCTTGCCACAGAAAGTGATTGGTGAATCTGAATGCCGTACCGAAAGGCCCAGGCTTGAATGAATTTTCAGTGTGAAAATTGATCACGAAACAGAATGCTTTCCGTGAAGGCATTTCCTCCATCAGGTAGTTTTCGCTTGCTCTAGCTTAAACTGATAAATCAGAACAACAAATATGTTTATTACACTGCAATAATTAGATCTGAGTACCATATAAATACAAATTTTAGCTTTTACTTAATGAATTTTTTTCTATCTTATTAATCCACATTGTTACACAAAGTATTTTGCTGTGTCATTTAGGAGCATTTGAAGAAAGTTTTAAAAAATTGCGATTAGAAGTACAGACTGGCAAAAACATGAAATATAAATTTAAATTTTATAGGTACTTACGTATTATCGCAACCCCATTAGTAGAAATCACCAAAGTTTCAGATTACACCAAACTCCGGTAACCACGTGAAGAACAATTATTTAGGCAACCATGCGCAGGACAAATATTCAGTTTCTGACGTCATCATTTTCGTACCTTTCGTCATCTTTTTATGTATTCCAAGTTCCAAGCTTTTAGAGAAATATTATGATTATTTTTTGTCCTTGTTTTTAATATTTGCGCATCTAGGATGTTTCTATAATAGAAGAAAGAGAGGTAAATTTCTATACATTATTTTGCTCCAAAATCGCTAAAGGAGCAGTGCTTTGAATCTTTCTGAAAGTGATCGCATTCATTTGCAACTAGTTTGAATAATTGTATTTTGGAATAAATACATAGTTGAAAGGTAGATTATTTGTGTAATCATGAGAATGTATATAATACATAATTTTTTACAATGAAAGTAATTGTTCTTTTTCTTCCGTAAAATTCTCCAAACATTGTCAAGGTAGTTGCAATAACACATAAATGCCATTTTATATTTTATTACTATACAACATGGCATAATCAGTCAAGACTGTATACAGAAGAATTCAAGTTAATAATTTTGTTTGTAATTTATATGCGACATTTTTTAAAAAAACACCTGTACATGTATTTATACAGAAAGCCTGAGTTTAAGAAAATCCAATCATTTCAAAGTTTTCGTAAGTTAAAAATCTAAGCTTTCTCCTGCTTTAGTGAATTATACATTCTCCTGCTTTAGTGAATTATACATTCTCCTGCTTTAGTGAATTATACATAGATTGGGATGCAAAAATCTCTCAATAGCTCACACTCAATATTGACTGCAGATGGCTGGATCGATAAGATACTCGTGAGCCATTTAGGGTTCAATATTCCGAACTGAAAGCAGATAATAAATACTACGTTGTAAACACGTAAACAAAAATTATCAGCCTTGCAAAAAAGAATAATTTTTAATACATTTTAAAGTTATAAGGTAAATCTGTTTTATATTAGGTAGAATTTCACTACAATGAATGAATATTTTAGCCTTCTATACATTAGCACCTAGTATTAAAAATTAAAATAAAATTACAACTGACGATTTCTTTTATCTCCCGTAACAGTAACTGAACGGATACTATAGCTCAACGCTGGTAGTTTGTAGCGGAATCAAATTTGAGAGATAGATTGCCTGCACGGGTACTTCATTTTTTATCATGTTAATACTAGCTATTTTTCTTCAAAAATTCCTCCACGAACGTGCTCTGCTCTTTAGGTAGATAGTCTTCATGGACGTTGTCTAGTTTTTCTTAAGAATGTGTGCAGACACCATATGCCATAATTTTATGTATCACTATGAATCTACAGAAAATAACTTCAGTAAAATTGTTTATGGTTACTTATTTGCTTAATGATAAATTTAACTATGAACAATTTAAATTTTGCTTTTATCTCCATTTTAGTACATAGGATATGATTTAAATACTGATAAAAATTATATTTCATCACATCTTGAAGCCTTAAATGTATCTTTGTGATAAATATTATTTAATTGAATAACTACTCATTTCATTCCTTTGCAATCTTAAGTATTGTTCATTCATCCATGTTTAACAAGTTACCTTTTAACAATTAATCCTCATCAGTTTCCTTTTCTGAGCAAAACTGTCATTTAGATTGTTAAATTTAAAATCGAATAACAAACGAGGTACCTAAAGCGTTTTCAGATTTTAATTGTCTCTCAAAATGGTTTATTAAGATTTTTTTTACGCATTCACGAACCTCGCAGTCTATCAGTCTGCTGTTGCGCTCACACCCCGGTATCTCATTTTCTATCCTGTCTAGCTTTATTATCAAACATTGTTTCTTTTCACTCACGCTACATACAGTTCAACAGAAAATCAAAAATTTTTAAAAGCAGCATACCAGCATATGTTTAGAATTTTCGATGTAGTGTTAAGCGTTGACATATATTTTTCTATTTTTTTTAATCTTTTCCCAGTTAATCATATACATAATCAATGTTTTTAGTAAGATGGAAAACAATTTTTTTGTATGTTTTTATTGTTAACGTTTTATGGGTTAACTTATTAAACATCACATTCTTTGCACATTTTTACTTCAATTCAACAACAAAATCACAAAATATTAAAAAGCAGCATATCTTTAGAAATTTAGAATTCTTCCGCGCTGAAAATAGAAAATGTTTTATTCCGTATAATTTTGTGACTGCTCTTTTTCAAATCTTTGAGTTTGATAATAAAAAATTCAGTAAAGTTTTACAAATATGAAATAAATCATAAAAAATATATAACGTCATGCTATAAAAATATTCAGATTCAATTTGAAAGATAATTACTTTATATACTGTCGAATAACAACAGACTCAAATGAAAAGTGAAACTACGCATTTACAGTGATTCGGTGCAAAACTCTATTTCGAGAATAATAGCCAGGCTTTGTCTAAAATTTCTTTATGCCCCATTACGCCCCGTTTAATCCCATTGTTATCAATTTCACTTACTTTGTTTATTTTTATATGCAAATATGAAACCAGCTTAAATGTTTTTTGAACGTTTATGATGGCTTACACGAAATTTTTTTGAAGCGCTAAGGAATATAAACGAAGTGCCTGTTTCAGGTTACACGAATGTTTCTTAACTTGCGTATATTGATAATTATACTTTAATAGGTAATTTTTATTTCAAATTCTTAATTTTCCCAGACAATGCAACCATTATATTATAAATATATACAGCAGGATAGGCAAACTGTGCTTCACGAAACACATTCGGGTGTTTGATCCATTCAATACGGCTTGCGATGTAACAAACAAAACTTTTATTTTCGAAATGTATTTTTAAATGTCGCAGTATGACACACTTTCTTAACAACCAATCATTTAATATTCAAAATTACAGTACATGTATTCAAACAAATTTTAAATGGAAACCATGATGTAATCATCAAGATAATGAGCTGAAAACAAATAATTACGTATTGCTTTCCTCTAAATACCATAACAATCTGTTTTTAGAGCAGAAATGATATGCGATATGGTAGCCTTTCAAGGCAAAGGACATTACGAATATATCCAATTTTAACTGAAATTTATTTTGGCAAGTATGTATCGATGAACCAATATCTAATTAATCGATTAAATCCTTTTAGACGTGATTGCTGTAAAACTGGTCTTTGCATTTGTCACGAGCGATAAATTAAATTACTACTTTCTATTAAAACTTCTGATAAACTTCAGTTTATATTAAGAAAATTTTCTTATTTCAAATTTAGATTTTACTCAACTGTCCCAATACAAGTCTTTTTTTCTACCCATAGGAAAATATATGGCGCAAGATCAGTGAAAAACGTTTGTTTTTTTTCTCCTTATTTCCGTATATAAAAATAGTTTTATGTTTTTGTAATTAGTACTACATCTTCTTTCAATTAAAAGTCCTGTTAACATTACTGGAGATATTAAGGCAACAAGAATCAACTCAATTTTCATAAACTGCTAGTACCGGTTTAGAAGATTTCAATACAGAACCTTCTTCTTCAACTGTACAGATGAAGACGGCAGAGAAGAAGAATGTGCTAAAGCGAGACCAATAGACGAAAAAATTCGAGAAAGTTCCTTTAAGAAACAAAGCTACTTGGGGCTTTTATTGATAAAAAATTAAAACAGCTATGAAATAATTTCCTTGAAACCTGTTAAAAGTTATACTTACGAACGAAGAATAATTATATAATGCATTTATATTACAGTTATAATTATAAAAGAATGCTTTGTTTCCTATTTTAAAAGGAAAAAATCTGATGGGGACTTCAAATGACTTCCTTGTACCGCCCATTAAATTAGATAAATTTTTTGCTGTATTTCCTATAAAATTATTTCCTCGAATTATTCCAACTTAGTTAACCGATAAACACAAACTAGACCAATTGAAATCAATGTTGCGTGCGCACGGTGTCGTTATGGATTGAATGCACAAATCGTTAAAAAGTTAACAAAAATTTATTCTTTCCACAAGAAATAAATCAAAATGCTGAAACATTTCTTCAGAGATATTCGCACAATATCACAATATCTCAAACCTTTACCCAAACTCAATTTAAAACAGATAAACTAATTGTATCTCACAGCGAAATCGCTACAGCATAAAGTAAGCAAAAGCAGTTCGCTTTAAACAGCTACAACTACAACAGCAAGTGAGATTAGGTGTTCCAATTCGGCTTTTATAAGCTTTTTAATTATCAGTAGAACAATCTCGATTCTTCTAGATTTTTCTGGATGGCAACAGTAATTACGAGGTATTTAGTTATTAAAAATTAAATGCACGTACTCTTTTATTTTTCGTTTCTTTTTTTTTCGACGTAGCTTTCTCTTCAAAAATCGTCTGCGTTACACGGGAAATATAAAGCAATTTTAATTACAATTCTAAATAATTATGAAATCCGTAACAATAAGATCAAAAATTGCAAATTTTGAAATGAATGATCCCTGTCAATCTTTGTCGCGTAGGAGTCATACTTCTTATAATTTTATTTTTTCATAACGAGTATAGAACGTTTCCAAATATAAGTATAGGAAGCGGGAGATCGAATTCAATGTTAGATTTTAGAGTACTCCAAGTAGTTACTTTCGTTACTACTTCTAGAAAAAGAGTGTTTTTAATTTGACTTAATAACAAATGACGAAAATATGAATATTTCCATCATTTAAAATACTTCTGTGACTGGAAGGAAGTGTATGATTACCACCTACGATTGCGAAAATAAAAGCCTGGTGTGAGCTTTTGAGATGGGTAAGGGGGTGAATTTATATATTATATATTTAGATGTATATATATATATGTTTGGTTCTGCCGATTCCAATAAAAATGAGAGGTGCACAACGGGATGTTGTAGCAACCTCGTATACAAAATTTCAACGTTTCACAGCTAATCGTTTTTGAGTTATGCGAGATACATACATGCATATATACATACGTACGTATGTACATACATATCTACTTACGCACGTATAGGATGTACGCCTTCTAAAAATAAAAGTCTTTTTGAATCAATTTTATATCCGTTTTACAATCAATTTTAGAATAAAGTGTACTTTATTCTATCCGCACGAAAAGACATCATCCACAAAAATCGTCCAAATGGATTTAGGAGTATTCAAATTTGATATGTCCGTTTAAATATCATAACCGTAATTTTTCGCGTAGCGATACTTCCTTTAGTGGGTACAAAGAAGTAAAAATAATCATCACATCGTAGAAATTTTAGTTTATTTATCGTAGGCTTATATTTTTGCATTAAAAAACGAATGCAGGAAGAATTATACACTAAATATAAACTTGTCATCGTTCAATTGAAAAATTTCACCCTCATTTTTTAATTGTTTGAAACTTTTCTTGCTGCTCAGCTATTATTCTGCTATTTTTAAAATGACGTAAATGCTCTGTTGCGCATGTTTCTACGGATAAATGCAGCTCTTGAAATTTTTCAAGTCTAAGAAGTGGCCTTGTTTAATATAAAAAGTTCGGCCATTCGAGAAATATAGCCCTCCTCTCCTGAATGTTTCCCGATATCGACTCAAGTTGGATCCAAAGCGATAACGTGCTGAGTGAATGAGTAATTTATATGGTTTTCCCCATCACCTAACGGTCTATCCGTTCAACCAATACAAATAGAATTTCAGTCATGTCATCTGTAGGCATGTGCTAGAGATTGTTTATTTAAAGCGATAGAGCTTTTACGATTAAAGTTAAATTTTAAAAAATTGAAAATTTCGAAAAGGCATTTCCTGTAACTTAGTAGTTTTGGTGAGATCCTCGGACCTCACTCCTACGAATTTCTGCTTCTCTAAAATCTAAGGTGTACACATCAAATCCGAAAGATTTCTTATAATTGAGAGAAGCCATAAACAGATTTTTACAGATTTCTCCTGTAATGTTACGTTCTGATCGTTGTCAACAGTCTCCTTCACGCAATGTGTTATCGTCTGCGAAGGTGGGAATTTGAAAACTTATAATTTCAGTAAAATGTTTTTTGCAAATTCTATACGTCGGCAATTATCGTCCTATGTACATGGTTCTAACGCCATTTGTTGTTTTTCCACGCGCTGATAAATTTGCGCAGGAAAAAAGCGGGTGTTGTCATTTGAAACTTCGAAATTTTCCCTGTTCGTTAGAGTTATATTGTTTGATATCATTACAATTTTGACAGCATACCTTCAAATAACAATATCTGAAATTTCATTTCGATTGGTTGAGCGGATAGGCCGTTAGAGTTCCCATATCGCGGATGTTTTTCATAATCCCCCCCGTGCAATCTGGTTTTTATTTGAATAATATCTACGAAGGCATCCCTGCCCTAATACATGTATACCTCATGTGCTTTCAGATATTCAGATAAATTACTTTGCAGTATTTTACAAAAAAAGTCAGGTAATTATCAAATGTATTTATTTAAACAATCTGCTTTCATTTTTTAATTCATGATTTTGATTTTTTGAGTTTGGCCTTTGATAGCTGTTAAGCAATTTATTACTTCAGAGCAATTTTTCATCAATTTATACACAAAGTATTGGTAGATTTCTTATACTCATTTACGTTTATGTGTTAAATAAGGATGTTTCTAGCAAAATATTCAAATTAATTTATTCTTTTTAAGATTTGTACTACTTTTAGCTTCGCAAAACACCATTTCGGTAGGTTAAACTCTTACACATATCAATCCTAAATTCATTACTTACAATACAAGTTTCTTTCCTTTTATCAGTAACTTTTCTTATGTGTCGACTACATCAAATATTCTTTACTATATGTTTCTTGGAAACAAATATGATCTGTCCAAACAGAAGCTCATCTTTTCATTCTGTTTACATTGGATACATACTGTGCAGTCTTGCCATACTTTCTTTGTTAGAGTAGATAGAGTTGCTTTGATGGATTCTTTATAGACGTAAAGAGGAAAATATTTACCCACAGAAACTTTATGTTAAGTGCAACTCTTATCATATAATACACATGTGGTCCATAACCTAATTCGTATATACAGCAAGATGAATATAAAAGCATATTATTCACACGTGCTTTAGTATAAACACTTCATACCTTTTACAAGTTTTAAAAACAAATAAACCACGTAATAGAGAACGGACAAAACGATTTCATGCTTAATAAAACTGGTAATGAAATCGATTTTAAAACAAAAAAAAATAAATATTTGTAATAATAGCAGCAGAAATGAGTCCTCATATTTTGTAATTACAAACTTCAATGTCTAATGATGTTGTAAATAACTTTCTTTTTTATTTTTTATACATCTGCTTGTGTATATAGTTGTTTTACGTTTTGGTTTTGTTGAAAGTGTATGCATATTTACTTTACATTTTAGTTGTTTAAACTGGTGCACATCGATTGTGTAGCTGTTATATTACTGTTTCTTTATTTGTACACACGTATTCTTATATAAGTGTTTATATTTCAAAACTAAGAGTCATAACATAGAGTTGTATGAGACTAAATTTGTTGAACTTAGTAGCGAGTTTGGCGACAGACTGAAAACGGGTTTTCTGAAATTAGAATTCCTGAAATATGAATAAAAATATTACAACATTATCGTAAAAACAAATACTCTTTATGGGAAAGCCATATGAATATGAAGTTTAAGAACAATGGAGAAACTATCAAACTGAGTGTACGATCTTTAGTGAAACCGTTTGGATTGCTAAGCATTACATATTTATCATATAGTTTCGAGTGGTTTTGCTCTAACGGCATCTGCCGGTTAAGAAAAATTATGACTAGAAGTATAAATTATTAATCCAAATTAGCAGATGTTGCAGCTTGCATGGATGCAGGATTCGAATTTGTCAAAACTTAGGTATTATCCGTAGGGTTACCCTTAGTTCGCTAACCAGTTACTTTAATTTTGGTATCTTTTCTGAATTCTCTATTCCCCTCGCATTTTCTCGACAGTATGCAAATGACATAGATGAAGAGTGTAAACGGGTGAAACGAGAAAGTTAGAGCATGATTTCGCTAATGTAGCGGACGTCTGCTATTTTGTCCTCCAGCTGTTAATCTTAGTAGCGGTCACGCATTGCGGCCATTCAGTTAGTCTGCTGCCAGTGTAGGTTCCTGAGTCAGGCTATTATATTAAATTAAATTGTGTAATCTAGCACTACCTTTTACATTTTTAATTCATAATTAGATTATCTTTAAGTTCTCACCGCAAGTACGTGCTTTTGTAAGCACGAAGTCAGTGCCCTTTCTGTTAAAAAGTTGTTATAAATAAAAAGGGCTTTCTACACCCTTTCGCTGTTGCAATACGTTTCACACCAGTGCGAGTAGCCAGGTTGAATTTTGAGATCTAGACACTTTGCATGATAGATAAGAAGATAAGATCTTATACATCAGTCAACAACAACTGACCCCATGAAATGCAGGTTGGTGTCAAAATTAGAGTTTTCAATTGTATGTTTAATAAATGTAGCTAATGTCTTTAAAGTAAAATCATTTTATCAGAATTCACCTAACCACATCTCGATTTAATTGTTTGTAATGATGACGTTGAATCAAATATTTGAACTCTTAGTATTTTCCGTAATATTCTAAGCAAACTTTCATCCTCCTTTCTTAAGTTAAATGCATATTATATTCGAAAACAAGAAATTGAATGCATAGTATCCACAAATAGTAAACTTTACTCGCTTATCAATTAGTACGTATAACGCTCATCACGTATTTCATATTCTCATGATATAGTAGCTTTTTGTACATACTACAAGAAAAGGTTTGTGTTGCTTTGTTATAGTAAATAAAATCAAAAATTTAATCAAGATTCCACGTGTTTTGGTATTTAAATAAGTTTGCAGATTAAAATAATTCATTCAATTCCGAAGTTAGTTTAGTCAAAAACAAATAACATTTCTCTCTAAGATTCTGGATAAGAGAGTGACTAATCAAAGCCATCCTCCAGTCAGCTTTCAGTACGTAACAAAGGTTTTGGCATATAATTGGTAAATTTTAGGCTATGTAAACACCTCATATAAATAATTTTACGAGGATTAGGTCACGTAATGATACTTGTATATTTGCGCAGTATGATAATTTATAATTTGGAAATCAAAAGTAATTTGCTTTTGTAGAACTCTGTAAGAAAGCAAATGGAGATTTCCACCACACCTACAGAGAGTGTTTACCCATTTTTTAAATGATTTAGATAAAAATTTTGCAAAAACAAACGACTTGGAATAAAGATTTCTGGCAGTAGCTTTAGATAAGAAATATCCCCTGCTGTTTTTAAATGTATTATTTCAAAATATCGCATGTAAACCAGCTGTGAGTTGAAGGATATGTTTCTCTGTTTTCCGAAGAGAAATATTCGTACTCCATAATTCGGAAACGTTTTGAAATGCATGATATCAGAATTTCTAAGTAAGGGATATTATTTATTATTCGGAATGGAAAAAATCTTCAATCATTGCTTCTAAATGGGAAGACTTCAAATGGAAATGCACGGATTGTTTCTAATGATTCTAAAATTAAACAGTTAGCAACAGAGAAAATCATCGAGGAAAAAAATAGTTTTCAGAATCCATATATGCGTCTGCAGCAATAATAAATAGATTAATATACCAAGATTTACAAATTAAAAAAGGCCTAGAAATATAATTTTCACCAGTTTCTGCAGAGGCACGTTGCTCAACGCGGGAAAATTTTAGAATCCTGTATGAAAACTATTTATCCGAAGGTAAATGGAAATATATTGCAACCTCGACGACGCCTGGGTTTCTCTACATGGGAACAACAAAAACGATCTATTTATTATCGAAAACAAAGAGATAAAAATGCATAAACCTGTTTCCGTCAATGCAAAGAAAGTTCCAGCTCAGAAAGTCGCAAGGTTTTATTACAATGGAACTTTAAAAATAGGAAGAGTGGATTAAAACCATCTTAGCGTACCATGAAGAGAAAGTTTTATATCGGGTATTAACTGGCAAAATTTCATTTCTTTATCTAACGACTTTCAAAAAGTGAAACTTTATCAAGACAAAATGCAGGTATAAAGGTATTGCATCTACCTTTCCAATGTATTCCTGCGAAGTCCTCCGACGTTTCACCTATAGACTAATTTGCCTTTGTTCCCTCGAAAAGAGCCTTTTCTTAGCGCAAACCCACCATGTTTGATGGACCCTGGAAAATAGTAGAAGAGGAATAAAAATCAATCTCCCTGCAAATTTCAGGGAAAACCATTCTATTATTGAAATCCCGTTATAGAGTTAAAAGGCTATCAGATCGAACATTTAAAAATTCGTTTTAAATTTTAGACATTAATTATACGGCCCCGAAATTTCACCAAATTGTATAAACATCCTCTGCTGGGAACTGTTGCTAACTGGGGCCTTACCATGGAATGCAAAGTTGACCCAAACTCCTTTTCTTTTTATCCTGAGAGCGCTTTATACTAACCTTGCTGCATCCCGCTTAAAAGAATAATGTTTGATTTGGGAATACTAGGATAGTGCCAGATCAAATGCGGAAGAATGGTACAACTCTTGCCTTGTATGCGGATCATGAAATGTTTCCCGAGGCACAGGATGCAAACGGAAAAGCTTACTATGATTCAGTTTTTGAGCTCGCTTCGAGAAAATATCGTTGAACATGCCAGAGTTAGCTCAAATGACATTCTCGATTCCATCGAAATGACAATTAATGGGAAGAAAGATTATCATGGTTTATTCTACGCAGTTGTCTTAAATAAGAAGACATGAGCAAGAAGTTTCACCTGTCACTAATTGTTTGACCTACGATTAAGATCCAGGCAAAGATTAATTTTGCTGGTTATCAGAGATCTATGTGTAGAGTCATGAGGTTTTTAAAGCAGGAGAGGTGAAAAATATGTGGTGTCCCTAGCCGGGATTCAAATCCTGCACTTCTCGAATATGCATTGGCTATGCTTCCAATTACACCACGAAGATGTGTGGAAAGAAGACATAAAATACCTTTTAAAAGGCGACTGCGTATTAGGGGGCTCTATCAACAAATCCTGGTGGTGACGAATTATCGTCCACTAGCTTTAAATTCGGGCCCTACTTGTAGATTCATAACTTTTTTAATGCTGGAGACCTGGAAATGTGCAGTAGTACCTTCACCGGGAAACGAACACTGAATCTCTCTTACATGCATCGAGAATGCTTCCAGATACACCACGAATGCATATGGAGATGAGGGAGGAAATGCCTTATAAGGATAATGCTAATTTTAGTTTGTGACGTAATTCAGTTAGCTGCATCATTTTCAGCTTACGTCTGAATATAATTAGAACGCATTACACTTAGTTCTCATAATTCTCCCTATATTCGTATGGCTATTATTAAGCATTTAAGAACTAATTTACTTCCTCATCTTTCATTTCAACTTCAACTAATGTTTGAGACCTTGGTTCAGGAGCGCCTTGGATCCCGAACAAAGTGAAAAACGCCTTGAAAAACTAACGATTAACTGTTTTTAAGTACGCACAATAAGTCGACAACAAATGTTACTCATAAATGCAATTAATTCAGTGGAGAAATGTCTTCAGAAAAAGAAGACAGTCTTTCAAATTTTGCGGATCAAATGATGATTTAATTTGCGCAAAATGCGGTAAGATGAAACAATTCATAGAGCATCATGCAATGACAAAGCGGTGGTTTTATTTAGAAAGATTTAAAACATACACAGACATACATCACAATGGAGACATTTTTAATGGAAAAAAGGCTCAACGATTCTCAAATAGAGGGGTAGAGGTAGAAGTAAAAGCGTCACAGACCAACTGGCCACCAGGGTAAAGTCTTTATCCATTAACCATCCTGAGCATCCAACGGTTGCTATGATCATCAGTAGTGAACACTTGACCAGGCGCATGATACAATATTACATACCATATTGATCAAGTTAATTCGTTCTGACTCGTACAGAAGTACAGAAAATTTAGTCCTAAAACAATAAATGCTTAAATACTGTCAAAAATATAATCCTAAATACTGTCCTAATAAAAATGTATCTGAATGAATAATACGATCGCAATATAAGTAATAATTGATAAAATAAAATACATTCCTAAAACGATATTGCATTTAAGAACTATTGTAGTAGGTCAATCATGCTATTAGTAATAGCAGTTAATGTGATTTATGTTTCTTGACCTACGTCCGTGCCTTCGCTTACTAGTTTGTTCATGATATTTTTTATTCTTTTTATTAAGATTGGAGTTTTAAAGATAAATTATTTAAATATGCAGTCAGTACTTTTAGGATGTTTGAGATGAAATTCCTTATCCCCGGGTACTGGGCTTCCCCATTCCTCACAAATGCGCATGTTAGAAGAAATATTTCTATCGAAAACATATGTGGCGAAGGAGCGATAATCTATTATATACAGTGTAAGAAATGGTTTCGAGCTTGTTAATTTCTCTGTACCTTTCAGGAAAAATTGAGCTCTCTTCCCTTGTAATGTGGAGATTTGCTCTCGTTGCCAACTCTTCAGTGCTATTTTCTTCAGTTTGTAATTTAGAGGAGAGCACGGCCAACATATGTTGCAAATGAACCTATTTGAATTTAAGCTGCTTGCTTTCCAGGTTCATCCGCCTTCCATCTTCTTTGTTTCCACCACCGGCTGAACGGTAAGTTCGCTAAACACTGGTAATTCGGTGTGAGGTTTGAATTCCGCGAACAGGCTGGCATGACGTTTTCGTGGTTTTCCTCATATTTAAAGGGCATACTAGACAGTTCCCCTTAGAACATCCTACACGAAGGCATCCCTTCCCTGACGCAGATAGCCCTCGAGGCTTTGCCGTAATTACATAAAGCAAATAAACCAAACCTACATCTTTGATGGACACAGTGCACTGTTATGCAGGATAGTATGCTGATGATTTCATTTGGGTTGAGATATTAATGTCCTGTACTAATATTTATGTTCTGTACTACTGGCGATTATCTCACTGGATTTTTGACAAAAAGGAGGGCTACTTGGCTGTCGTTTAGAATATTTATTTCTTCGAGATAATTCAATTGTTTAAGAGATTTCTACTTTTATAGCATTAATTCTGCTTCGAAAACGTCGCTGTTGTTCAAAAGATACTACTGTTGTGTGGTCGAATTAATTGGAGGTACATCGATCAGAGACGGTGCCTACAAATTATTATCAGCTTTCCAACCATTTTCTGTTGGGCATTGTTTGTTGATTCTACTTGGCTGGATGTTAAATCGAATTTTGTTTGCAAAGAATGTCGGATGTGGGACAAAGATTTTTGTTCGAACTGATCAAGAACGAAGAGCTGCATTCTCAGTTGCACTATTATTTTAGTTTTGGAACTGTAGTATTTGGTACTTCAGACATAAATTTCAGATATAATGCTGATGGAGAAAGACTCACGCAAGAATACTTAGAGCTATATTTGAAATTATTCTGTAGAACTCAGTGATTTATAGTAAGAAAGGTCTTTTTATCATTCTTAAGCGTACGTATTTTTCTGGGAGTCATTGGTTGAGCCCATATTGCCTCTCCGTATATAATCACTCTGAAAATAACAGTTTTACTTTGTAAAGTTCTACTGTCTATCTGTTGTGCAGAATCTTGAGAAATATTGATAGCACTGGTGAAGGGTTAAAACTTCCCTTTATTAAATACTTTAAATTATTTACAATGCTTCACTTTGACGCTAACATACTACGCCTCAACTTGGGCGATAACAGTAGAATCAAACTTAAAATTGGAGATATTCACAAATAGTCGAATTACACTACAGGGCTCATAAACCCTGTATCCTACAGCGCGTAGATGAGTCTAGTGGCAGCAAGATAATAGCGATTAAGCCACGTCTAACCAGCAGTAACTGCTAAGCGGAAGTTTGCGTATAAGCACGCACGGAAATTTCCCGGACTGTCTCTCTCTCTACTGGAACGTCGATATTTAAAATTTTTCTCCCGCTGGTAGAATTTGCATTTCTTACGCGAGCTACAAAATTTAAATATTCTCACACTGACAATTAGAGGAATGAAGGCTTATAGAAAAGCAACTTAAAAATAAATTTAAAATTCTATTCCTGGTCACATGTATTAATTTAATGATTTGATTGTCTATCAAATGTATTCCTAGTGCTTTCTTTCTTGCTGGATATTTGATTACCTTAGTAATTTCGAAAGAAGAAAATTGCTGTTCATCCGGTGTGGAGAAAATTTCTGACCTGTTCCTTAGTATCCTCTGTTCTTCAGTGTGTTCTTTAGAACATCCTATGCAAAAACTGAGCCAAGTATTAGATTTAATTTATGTAGATATGGTATTCGTCAGATTTGCTGAGGAATACTGAAAAGCCGAGATATGTATTTGGGAAACATTTAATACTCTAATTCCTGTGATTCTTTAGAGAGAGCCATTCGTAGCCTTATTTTTAGTACAGCTTCGTAGTTCTGCCAGCATCTCAGTTTTGCAGCACTAATTATTTCTTTCAAATTGTCCTTTCGTACATTGTCCTCATCGTTTTCCTTAAATTTTTGCCTTTGAAAGTTGCTGAGTATGCGGATTGGATTTTAAAAGTCAGAGTGCTTTTGTGCTTTTATCCTTGATTTTAAAAGTGCTTTGTCTTTCTTATTATCGCAGGAATGAGTGATACCAAGAATATGTTTTGCTTCGGCTTTAATAAGGACAATAAACGTTTTCTTTTCTTAGTGATTATAGAAAGGTTTTAGGACATTTACCGAAATTGGATTTCAGAGGTTAAATGTAATATATTTATACACAAATTCAGAGATGCTAGCCAGGCTTCTTCTAGTGACTATTTTATTTGCTAGGTGATAAGAAGAAGTTATCCGAATCAGGCCAGTTATGGTCTTGACTTGTCCCTAACGAAAGATCATTTACAGTATTCCATTACAAAACTTGCTTACTGCGTTCCCTTCTACCTTAATTTTTTAAAGTATTTTTAATCAACCTCTGTGCACATGTAATATTTTGTATTAAAAAGAACAAATTTGAATCAATACTTCCCCCTCACGGAGAGCAAATAAAAAAGGAAAAAAATTCCATTAATTAACAATAAAAGAAGCAAAGGGAAGAAAGCAAAGGACTTTTCATAAACAATATTCAATTAAAGAAGGGAAGTAGTTATTATTAGCAAATAACACAATAAGCTTATTAACATTACGTAAGTAAAAAGAAATATATTGAGCACTGTAAATCAAATCCTTGGAAAAATAGGGCACTTATTTTTTTATTGTTATCGATACCTTATGTTTTCCTTTAGTGAATGTAAAATTATTCATTTCTATTAATTCTTAATTTTTTTAAATAAATTACAGAAATTGCATAATTTAGTCCAGTGTTACTATATATATTAATGAACTTCATTCTCATTCGTTGGATAGAGAAAAATAAATAAAAAGCAAAAGGCATTGTTACGAATGAACGTTTCTTGGTTTATAAACAATTCTGTTTTTCGTCTTCTTATTAAACGCATGCCAGCGTTTACGACTAACCCTGTGGAATATAGTAGCAATTTTGGCATTTCATCAGTTCGAGAGCGTAGAATATGCTTGTATTTTAGTCTACGAGGATGATTTTGTGCTAGTTGTGGCTGGAAAGAGCAACCCCGAAATGAGATCTCAGCTACTGTCTTGAACTGTTCTCCCAATGGACGAAAGCATATAACCTTCAGATTTCGGAACTGAAAACTAAGTCTTTACTCATAGAACACAAAATACAGCTTAGATGCAAACCAGATGTTAAATTCCATGGGATGGCGGTAAAAAGTTTCCGAAATATCTTGCTCTAATACTAGACAACAGACATTCCTGGGTGCCGCATGTCAGGAATCTTAAGACTCGATTTAGCATCCTGAGCAGCAACATGAGACATATGACTTCACATAAATAGGCTATCTCGTCTAAGCTATTAAAAGTTTGGCATACGACCATAACAGAAAGCGTAATTACACATGGAAAGGTAATCTGGGGAGCGCGTACTTACCTATCACATAAGAAGATTCTTACTCTCAATTCAGATACAGCAGCTACTTCGGACATGCAAAGCCTCCCGCACCACGTCACCTCCAGCCCTACAACAACTGATAGGAACTCCTCTCTAGATCTGATAGTTATAAGGGAGGCAGCTGTAGTAAGGGTTATAAGGGTGGATCAAACGTCAACACTCTGGGATCATTGTCATCACATAGTGATGAGCAAAATATCTTCAATAACTTTTAATGCAGCTGCTATTAATACCTCTGACAGCATCAACATAAACGACGAACCAATTCAAAGCAACAATAATAACCTTTTTACAGATGGTTTCAAAAGCGAGAACGGCATGGGCAGGGCCTTTTGTAGACTGGAAAATTGTATTGTAATATTTGAGTGGAAGAGGAAACTAGTATTGTAAAACTCGGTATACCAGGAAGAGCTTCTAGCTATCAACACTGCAGTTAGGTGTCCTAACACTTATTAACAGCAGCAATTCTCCATACTCAGCGATTCACCATCAAGTCTGGTGGCTATCGCAGTTCAAAATATCTGGAGTCTTTTGGTATACCGAATTCAAAAACAGTTTCTGGCAATGCCTATGTGACAGACTCACTCTAAAATGGGTTCCAGCTCCTACAGGGATTCAAGGCAATGTATCCGCTGACCTACTGGGCAAGCAGACGGCTAATGGCACGGGATTACTAGAACGACCACCTAAACATCCTAAACATCATTTTAAACGAACAACTCTGATAAGCGTGCTATGAAATTCGCAATGTAGATGGTCAGCGGCAGAGGTAGGGCGAAGGACGTTTCGCTTATTGACTAAAGTTAACATGGAAATCAAGACCTACTGTGCTAGCCTAACACAGTTCTTGTGAGGTCATGGGCCATTCACAGTATAATTCAACAGATTCAGACTTACAGATACTCCTTTCTGCGAAGGCGGAGAGGACGGTAACACGGGCAAGTGTGTTAATACAAGAACCTGGCACTTAAAGAAACCAGCGGACTGTGCCTGGGCAACTGGACGTCTAACACACTCATAAACAGGGTAGTCCTTGGTAAAATAGAGAAAATATCAAGACAATGCATTAAGCAGAAATCACAGGGAATAATATTATGTTTGAACTTATCAGAATTTAAAGCAGATAATCAGGATAACGTTTGGAGTCTGCAGTTAGCACGATAAATAATCCGCGAACTACTGATAAAAATAGGCTATTATAGACTCTCATAGAAAAGTAAGGCCTTTTTCTCATTAAGCAAGAAGCATAAATCTTAGCGATTGTTTCAGGTACTCAGTACGATTATTGATATAAACTAATTTTGGACAAGAAAGACTTTGTAAACTATAGAAACTGCCCTTAGTACGTAATACTCGACATTGTAACTTTGGAGATTTCCCCGCTGTGATGTTATATAATTCCGTTTGGTTCACCTCCGTGGTCGGAAGCCATCATTAGCGGTGCATTCACTCACAAATAACTAAACCAATTCACTGTCCCTCTTTAAGGAAATAATTTAAAAGTAATACTTATGGAATGTCAGATTTCCTACGTAATTAAATCAAATTTACTCCACAGAGTCTTAAATCTTATTAACCTAATATTATATATTTTTTTCTTCGTGATGTATACTGTTCATAGGTGACCTGAACTCGTCTTTAAATCTATTTCTGTATGTTCGTATTTTATTTGGTGCCCAATTTGCAATTCCCTCCTTATTCTGGTTTTTCTTTCAGTATTCCTCACCTTACATAACGAAGTCTCGCAGGATATTCCATTAGACTCTAATTTGTTTGTCTAATTGTAATGTCGATGGGATACATCGACGAATTCCAACTGGGTGATGAGTATCTAACCCAGCGGACTACCTGATCTCTTGTGGCAAAAAGAAAACAAAACGCCGCATTTTATAAATACACTAGAGGTTTAGTACGGCATTGAATTAAGTGAAAATTGCAATTTAGAATTTAAAAAATAGTTTTTTTCTTCATATCTTCCCAGAGTTTGCGAAACATAGACATTTCAATAAATGTCTTTGTTATATATGTAACGTTCTTTAATATATATATATATATATATATATATATATATATAAAATCTTTTTTAAAATATATATATAACATCCTTTTTAAAACTGTAAAAATGCAACATATCTGCATATAAGATAACCTTTGTGTCACTGCATACTGCAATATTCTTTTACTTTTTTTAAACAAAGTAAGCTTACCTCAAACACATTTCAAGGGCTTGCTATCTAGATTTCAAGTTCTCAGATCCTCGAGCCCCAGAAAGGAGAAACGATTTGAAAAAAAATTGAAGAAAAAAAGAAAGCACAAAAGGAGAAAAAGTATGATTTAACAACACGAATATCAACGAGAGTTTAGCTGTCTTTTGCTGTGTTTGTCTTCTTTTCCAGCAAACAGCAGAGAGATTGTTTTCTTATATTATGGCATTTTTTTAAACTTTTCCAAAACTAGCACACGCAAAAAAAAACAAGAAAGAGAGGAAAAGAATTCATTTCCGTTGCTGAGATTTTTATTTTTTATTTTGCAGTCTTTTACTGCCTTTGTATTGTTAGCAGTAGTTTTCCGCATTTCATTCGTAAAATATGCAGTATTCAAACTGAAAAATGGCGTGTAAGGAAAAGAAGAAAAATCTCTCGCAGATATTCTATCTCATTACGTCATTCTCGAATTGCATTAAAGACACTCTTTGCCATTTTAAAACTGTATTTCTGTAATACTGTTATCTTTTTTCTCTTACCTTCCTCATATATTAAGCGAAAAGTATTTTCTATACGTAAATCGGCATTAAATTTTTCCCTATTGTTTCCTCATAGATTCTTTATTTGAAACGAACTGACACTTATCTGCAGTTTGCATTTGCATTAAACAGAAATCTCTGGTTATCATAAAATATGTATAATGTAATGAGAAGTAAAAGTAAATAATATATGTTTCTAAAAGGTAGCATTTTAAGCATTCAACTCTTCACTTTTGTTTATTAGAACAGCATTCTGCATTATGACTCACGCCAACAAAAATTTACTGTCGGGCATATTTGAATATTTACTGTAGGGGCACATTTTATGAGACGATATATTTGCTATTGCAAATGAGTTTAGTGTTATAATTTAAAATATTTGAAATTTGACACAGCATCATAAGAAAATGTTATTGAAAATTTATTCGCATAATAAATAAATGCTTTTAAAATTTTCAAAAGCATTTCTCGAACACTTTTTTTCCCATTAAAAACAATTCAAACTATATAATGTAGAATATTAAGTAAAATCAAAATAAACTTTAAATATTCTTTTTATATTATCAGCAACAAACTAAATGACAAGTCATAAATAAATTACAAAATTTTAGCTTTGTTATTACTCGTAAATTAGGCTAAAAGTCTGTTAATAATATTAACTAAAGTAGTTTATTAAACCTGATTTCTAAACACATCATCTTACTTTCTGAAATTCTGTATTTGAGTTGTACAGTAGAACAGCCTAAACATGTACATACAAAGTCAAGGGTAAAGAATTTCAAAAACCTTAAAACATTTAAACAGCCGTCATTTACTTTTAACAGTGACTCAACAAAGACACAATTTAATCGTATTTCTTAATGTAAAAATTCATCCCCCCCAAAAAAATTCTGCAGTAAATTATCCTTTAAAAACAAGAATAATCGGTTAATTACATAATTACAAATGAACAAATAAACCAGTAAAAGAAAAATGAATGACTAGGATTTTATTCTTAATTCTGTAGTTAGCATTTACTTAGGGAAGAAGAAACGTTATTGCGTTTTCCTTTACAGCTACAAAGTTCATTTTTGTATTCATTACGTCTAATTGTAATCCCGGTATACTGTTATGTAGTGATTTTTGGTTAGTTTAGAATTATGGATTAATGTGTAGTTAATTGCAGTTATTTGTTAATTAATTATTGAGTAAGTAAATTATATGCATTAATTTATGCTTATTCTAAATTTTTCTTCACGAATTGTATTGCTTATGTTATTAAATCAATTATTTGTATGCGAGTTAAACAGAGTTCTCATTCTCACGTTACGCGTTCGTCAGTATTAGCTTCGGGAGAAGGAGACAATGGGAAATCGGTTGTTTCTGCGTAATATTTTAAATTTAAAAATACTTCCTTTTTATTCACATGGTTGAAATTTATACCTCTTAAGGAGAAAAAATTTACCCTTCTTATGAACCTACTTTCATGACTGTACGTCGCCCCGTTGGAGAATTATGCCCATTTAATTGCTAAAATTGTTGAATTTCGTGTCTAGAAATTTATTCTGCTATAAGCGTCGTTTTGAGCACTTTCTCGTCAAGGTCATGTACTGCGTGATAGGGGAGTGATAGGTTTGTCGCATTCTTTCCCTCACCCCTCCTTCTTGGCGAAGGGGGTGGCGAGGGTGGAATTTTTTTTTGGGTGAAGAAGGAAAAACTAAGTTTTCGCAGCACTGTTTTGTGTTTGGCGAGATTTGCATACTAATTCACCAAATTTGGTGATTTCCGGAAATTCTGGATTCGGGAGGATTGAGGTCGTCATGCAGGGCCGTGTTCACTCTCTTTGCCTTGGATTCGCAGCTGAAAGAAGACGCTTCGATTTTTTTTCCTTCCTCTGGAAGAGCTACTATGTTGACCCAGGGAGACCGGTAGAATTATGCCCATTTAATTGTCCGGGCTTCGTCCGGAAAAAGCGGCCTTCGGCTTGTTGCTTGCTCCCATTGAGGAAGAGATGAAGAATAAGAAGGAGATGTACTTCTATTGTTTTTCTTCGAATCTCAATGCATTTTCCACCAGAGCTTGACGTTCCTTGAATCCCGCTGAATTCGGCTTCGTCCAGATCTCTCACTTCGAAAACATCCATGCACTTATCATCATCCTACTAGGATGGGCCAGATTAACATCGATAGCTGGCAAGATTTACGTTCGACGGAGTGCCTTTTACTACTACATCAGCCTACTGGTTGTCTGGGAAAGAATTTCAGCAGATAAGTGCCTTCGTTTTTGTCCATAGTTGTAGCGTTTTGTAAAAGTAAATTAAGATTTAAAATTTCAATGATAACCGACACCTTTTGTTACAATGGGTAACGCTTAATTAAGCCTCAAAAGTTTTTTTCCTTCGAGTGAGTTCAACCTAGTTTGTTCTGTTCCTCCTTTCACCAGAAATTTTAGTACGGCATTCAACCTTAATTCAGTGAACATGTATTTCTAAATAATAAGGATAAGTAAATTCACACAAATATTGGAAGAGATTTGATTAATTGAAGGAAAATTTCTAGCTATGATTTATTAAAGTAAGGAGTAATAATATGTATATTTAATTTCCAATTAAATTCTATTTAACTTTAGTCAAGGTTTTTCTGCTGGATCTTAAATCCAGGCTGTGTATTTAAGCAATTGTTGCACTAGTAATCTATTTAGGATTTTTAACCTTAAATTGGAATGTAATTAAAATTTATATATAATGGATTAAGACAGGATATTAAATTTGTAAACTTATCTAAATTTTACCTTTTTACTTTAAGTTGTTACTATTTTTGATTGAGAATTAACTTTAACTTTTGCAAATTAAGGAACGATTAAAAATTTAAATTCTACTTTACCTTTAATTGAGTAATTGAATGTAGGGTTAAATGTAATCATTTTTCTCCAACGGGTCTACATGAGTATGTAATATTTTTCTAACTGCCTAAGGGATTTGCTAAATTTATGTATGTAATTTTTACCTGAGTAAATTAAGAAATTTCTTGAACTAAGTAATCTCTATCTATATTGGTAAAGACACCATGCTCGGTGATTCATTAAATTCCTGTGTATTTGTATGCTGGCCAGCAGAGTTTTGATAACTGCATATGAAATTTTAATATTAATTTTTACGGTGTAAATTTTGATTAATTCATCTCGGTGCATATTTGAAATTAACAATATATATATTATAATTCTAAATGCATTATTTTAAGTAGTCACTTGAACACTCCACAGATCTAAAAATTTAAGTTGAAAGATTGTCTTCCTTTAATGCTGCAATAAATATCCTTGGTTATATATATATATTTGATTCAGAGTTTTTTTCTTATGATGACTTGTGTGAATGTTTTTAACACCAGTGCTCCTGCTTGGTCTTAGGGGTTGTTCGGGTTAGTTATACACAACGCAATATGAATTTTGGTTTTGATATTATTGTAGGCAAATTATTGTAACAGTTAGTATTTAACATTTAGCACCTAACAACTGGTGCCTTGATATATTGTAACATAACAATACCAAGGGCGAACGATAAAGTAGCTGAACACTCGCAGTTCGGTCCGGAGTTCGAATCCTAGTAAACGGTTGACTGCATGAGCGTTTTCGTGTTTTTTCCCATGTGTAACGAGGATACTCGACACGTTTCCTAAAAGTCCTTCTTGGGTCATCCCTGTGTTCGGCGGATAGCATTGTGTGCGTCGTCATAACTAAAAAACTTGTTCTCTTACTTTGAAAATTCCACATCTCTATTACCGTATAACACGCTTTTGTAGATGTCAAAGCATTAACTAGCATGAATAACATAACAAAAAGGTCTAGTATTTCATTAAATGTCATTTAGAGTACACTGGTTCTTTGTGCAACGAAAGCAAACCGTTTCAAAGCATTGTTCATTATACGGAATGCTGATTTCCGTAGATTATCATGGGAAAAAATTAAGTTTTCCCAGCTCTGTCCAAAATCAGAAAACACAGAAAAAATATTTAAAGAATATTAAAAAAGAAAAGCTGTAAACGCTAAGAATTTATTTGTCTCCCAATTTCTAAAGTTCCAAAAAAAGCCACCACTATGTGGTATCTTCTGCACTTTAAGTCTAAAGAGATCCTCCCAGTCAGTACTTTGAATCGTTTTTTTTTCCGACATAGTATATACTACTACAATTATGTGAACATATTTCAAGATGCATGTTAGTGTATGAAAATTTATTTATTTATTTATTTACCACCAGAAGAGCAGTTATACCAGCCTGAGGATTATTCAGCTGTTATGCTCAACTGATGGAATCATCTACAAGCTCTTACGCCAATAATCGTGAGTAGCACGGCGATCAGCCGCGTTTATTTAAACAATAATAATGTTATGAAGTAAGTAATTAACTTGCAATGCTCAGATTAAGTTCTGACTTGTAATTCTGTAATCGTGAGTAGCACGGCGATCAGCGGCGTTTATTTAAACAATAATAATGTTATGAAATAAGTAATTGACTTGCAATGCTCAGATTAAGTTCTGACTTGTAATTCTGTCTTAGTAATGTAATATATGAAAGGACATTATGAATTCGAGGTTTGATCATATATATATATATATGTCTACGATATATATGTATATATATATCTGGCTTGGCCACTTGGAGGATTTTTATTAGTTATAGGAAGTATTTGCTTATGCCATTTAATTTTATGCGCATTAATAGGTACTCCATGCCATAATCTCTCAGGGTTTCCATGCAGTTTACGTGATGCATCTGCAGTTGTTATATTCTTTCTCTTCTGTAGGATGGTTTTAAAGTACGGCATGGTCTTATCACTAAAAAAAAAAGCTTAATATTGGCTAAATTTGAATGGAATCCGATAGCTTTGGCTCTGGCCTAGATGTTTTCCTATTCTCTCATAATGTCATTTATGAAGCCATTTCCCGAAAGATGTTTGCTTTATATCCTCCTCTCCACACCAGAAGAAACTCCCTCTGAGCTTCCGGGCGTATCTTTTTAAACATGAACTTGTAACTGACTTGCAATGCTCAATTTAAGTTCTGACTCGTATTCTGCCGTAGTAATGTAATATTAAGTATATATCACTATTGTTTTGCTTGAGGTCTCTGTATCCCACGATAATTTTTTTTTTAGATTTATACCCTGCCAAACAAGTAGTTTAAGCAAATTCAACATATTGTTAATCATGTTAATGACAAATGACTATATTCGCATTCAGTTCTAATACGGATGCGTGTTCATTTATGCGGTAAATGTTTCGTCTCATATTCGCCTTCCTTTCGTAACCTTCTATGTGCGGGTTATTCGTTATGTAAAGCTTATATGTAATGTAATAAAAGAAGATGACATTCGAAAATAATTCTACGGATTTAAACCATTTCCCACAATTAATGAAAATTATCTAATTTAGTGTCATTTCCCATTTTTTTAGTATCCAGTTCTTTTAATTGAATAGTTAACTTTAAACCAATACCTGTTTCAAGAAGTTTTCTTCAGGTAATGAAAAATTATACTTATTTTTGCTTGTATTGTGTCTTGGCATTCAAGCGCTTTGAGTTTATTTGCAATTCACTTTTCAGGTATAGATTTTCCTAGTTTATCCTAGTTACAAGGTTTTCTACTCTGTTATTACTATTCCATTACTTGCTTAAAGTAGATTTTGGCCATTTGTATTATGCTTTTTATTTTGCACTTTAGCATTTGCTTGATAAACGTTCTTGCAGTTTTCTTACGTTTATGAATTAATACTAGAATGTCCTGTTGCTTTCTTCTTTGCTTGGTCGAGTCTTGAATTCATCGTCATCCCACTCTCGATAAGTTCATTTGCAGTAGAACTCACGCTCACTGAGCAATGGTAGTTCAATCCGGTTTCATCACCGGCAAACGAACAAAATGCATAGGACCTATGTAAATGTTTCCGTGTCTGGATAGAATATAGTCGAACGTATCTTAAAAAGGATATCACGAAGCTAACTCTTTCTTCAGCACGAAGACGCCTCTCATATTTTTCTTGTGTGTTTTGTAAATTACTAAATGATATTAAACCCTAAATTTTGGTTAACGGTAACTTGATCAGTCCTCTTATTATTAAAGTTATACTTTTTTAAATGTCTTGTTACGGTTATTTTAGCATTTTTCAGGCTTTTAGATTTTCTGTCAGGCTTCACAATAATGTCAGTTAAGTGCGATTACTTACCTCATCTCTTGGCTTAGAAACAAATGTCAGTTGTTTATTGTTAGAATAAACTGGAATTTTTTGGGGTTGTTACGCTGTTATTGAACTGATTTTAGTCTGCTGATAGTTTAATGAGTACAAGGTTACTTCTTTACTTCTTTGTACTACTTTGTCTTACTTCTTTATTCTATTTTTACTTCTTTGTACGAAGTAAAGTATTGTAAGCGCGAAGGACTTTGATTTGAACAACGTTTTCGCAATACATCTATACGTACGGAGAGAATAAAGGGCTGACCCCCTATTTTTTGTTGCAATCCGCCGCACCAAATAAATAAATGTATATCCACCCTCTTTACGTGGCTCGGTGATATCCGTGTTTTTTTTTCTACATATTGGTAATTTGCGTAAATTGCGCATTGGTAAATTTAAAAGGAATTAAATTATGTTAGTCTTACGTTCTAATTAGCGTTTTTATGCCTTTAGTTAATCTACATGCAATGTGGTGTGGCGGCTATTTGCTTACACTTGAAACTCTTGTAGTGAATTAAGTCAGTTAGTGCACCAACTTTAGTGTCTTTTTGACCAGTGGGGCAGAAAGTTAAGTTAAACATTTGTGCACTAAAAATTGTATCTTTCTACATGTTGATCGAATTGCTTCTTTTGGCAAGGAAGCTCTAATTTTATTATTGCAAAAATTGTTTTTTAACTATTTTTACTATATTTGGTGTTTTATAGGTTTGCTGCATTTTACAATTTTTAATGAAAATGTTTTCGTTATCATGTTTTTTAACCATACCGCGAGGTGAGAACTGAACTGATTGAATGAGAAATATATCTCCAATTTTATTTTAGGGTTATAAGTTTAAATTTATTATATAGTTAAAGTTCTAAGTTTAATTTTAGGTTATAAGTGGAGCAAAAAACAAAAAATTTAGTAAGCCGTACAAGGAAGTCATATGGTATCCACATCAGATTTTTTATTTTATAATCTGCTCGGAATTAGTTTTTAGCTCGTGGCAACTAAGTTTGGGATATATGGAAGAAGTTTCTGATTTATTCTGTGTTAAAATTTTAATCATTCAGAGTTAAATTCAATTATTGGGATTGATTTGATTTAGCTTTCCTAAAATAGGGGTGGCTAAGTTATTTAATTTTTAATGTCAGTACTACAAATATCGGAAACACTTATTTATTTCTTAAATTTTACGATTAGATAGTTTTCTTATTTTATTTAACTTCTTAAGTAATTTTTTAAAGTTATAATCTGATAATTAGACGGGATTCCGAAATTTAGCTTCAGCGCAGTAAGCTGGGTATTTAGAAGCAATTAATGAAAGTTAAACTTTTATTGTTAGATGCCATTAGCGATATATCTGTTTTAATATAAAATTCACAGTTTATTATTTTTAATATCTGCAATAATATTTATGTTTTATCTTAAACTTTTAAAACTATATTTCTATGTAATGGTAAAAAAAGAACGATTTTCCCGCTAAATAACTGAACTGCTCTGACTTGTCTCTAACATTAGACCATACTTCATTGTTCACTTAAAAATATTTCAATTTAGCAAGCATCGTACCTAACCATCCGTTATATTATGCGCATGTACTATATGTTGTTGATTAAGTAAGGACACTCGATAAAAAGCTTTTTTTCGTTAAATAAAATGCACACATAAAATTAGTTTATAAATCAAGAAAATCAGAGGAATCTTTTAATAATACACTCACGTTTGTGAAAATTGCAACACCAAGAAGTAATCGTCATAATTGAACGCAATTTAATACACAGTTGAGTGGTAGTGGTACAAATAAATGATTAAATGTTCAAAGCAAACAAACAAGAACAAGAGATCAGTATCAGTATTTTGTGTGGCCACCACGCGCTGCAATAAGCTGCTACACG
>KK120052.1:82124-97647 GCA_000611955.2 Stegodyphus mimosarum | reverse complement strand
CAGGACAGTTACCCTAAGCATACAGCAAACCTCACGCGAGAATGATTGCTCTATAACACGCCTCGCCAATGAAAGATACAAGCTCAATCGCTTGACATGAATCCAATTGAACATTTATGGCACGAAAAGGACCTAGAAGTCCGGAAACATGGAATTTCATGTAGAGATGTATACTTCTGCCAGAATGGAACAAAATTCCCAACAGTACAACCAAGACTTTGGTTTTCTGGATGAGAAATAGATTACCAGCTGTTACAAATGCAAAAGGTATGAAAACATAATATTAAATTTTGTTATCACATTTTGCTGTATGATCTTGCCTATAATTTTTTTACATGAAAATTTATGTTTTTGTTATATATTTTGTGTAAAAGGCATATTAAATGAAAGTTTCATTAGGTTTGTCTCTTTATTACCTCCTGTTTGTTATGTCTAACTAAAAATTTCAGGCATTTACTTTGTTAGCTAATATGATCAATTATAGGCAATTGCCAATACTTTTTTGACCCACTGTAGATTTTTAAGCTCGGCTGTAGAATGACTTTCTATGCATTATAAAATTCAAGAACCCCGATGTTTATGATATGAAGAATAGTACCTACGCTTTATTTTTGAGCTGAATATTACGACCCGTTCTGTGCTAACTGAATATTGCAATATTCGTATTTTTGAATTGAAATTTCTCACAAATAAAGCAGCGAAATGTCTGTTGACGATATGCTTTACACTAGCTTTCTTGTACTCTTAAATCTTTAATACGCTCTAGATTACTTGAATTACTTTGCATTCAGCATTTATCCCAGTTACTTTGAATGAATCCTAATTAGGAAGTGAATGAAATATAACTTGCGCTTCTAGAACAAAATAATTCGCTCACTTAAATAGTTCTTCCCTGATCTTCCGGATCGAATTTGAATTTCTAATGCAACGCTTGATTGTATTAAGTCTCACTAAAGATGGGAAAGACAATGTGTTGAGCTTTCTAATGAATGTCGGCGAGTTAATAAGCTTCGAAATTACAGAGCTCTATTTATTTCTATTATATAAGGAGTTATTTCTCCTTTCTAATCCCAATGTTCATGTTCTTAATTAAATAACCAGCGATTAATTCTGCGTCATTCCTTATACTCGGAAAAGAGAGGGAAAATAAAAAGTTAGTTATATCAAAGGCATATTAACGTAGTGGGGTTATTACATTTATGAAATTTTATTTCTGCCACGATTTAATATTCTTTATTGTTCACAGTATTAGAAAAATGAGTAATTAATCAAAGCATCATACGTCATGTTTCCCACCTCCTTAGGAAAATCAGAATATTAATACAGAAGCAATTCTATTTCCGTTTACAGTTTTCTTTAACTCTGTAAGTAAACTCATCACATAAACAAAATTAAAATTTCCTTAGAATACAGACATTTTAAAAATGAAACCACAATGACATTTTTCTATTTTGTTTTAAATAATTCTCTTACTGTAGTAGCTAACAATTAACTGATAAATGTCGAAAAACCCTTTTTTTTTTCTTTTTTCAAATTTAAGTTAAGAGCTAATCGAATACTAGAAAAATAAAATTTTTCTTATCTGAGCATTTTCTTGACATCCAGACCCTCGGTATAAATTTGCCCGTAAACTGTACCGTCACGAAAACTTTAGAGCCCCGTTGAAATCTTAGGTACGTCTGCACCCATCTTCTGAGGTTGAAATATGGCGAGGAAAGTCCGGCTAGGTAGTCAAGGTGAACAGCGACCTGATAGCCAGGGAATAGGCTGGAACTTCTCTTCATGATGGTAGCCTTCCTTCAGAACGGGTAATGGAAAGGCAAAGGAAGTTCAGCGGCTGCGAAGTTTCTCCTACAGCCAGGAACTGGGAAACCGAAATAAATCCGAAACTTTCTGGAATTAGGTTTCATAATTTTGACTCGAAAAGGAAGGGGGTCATCTGCGCCTAATGAATCTTGGTACAAATTTTTGGAGATAATTCTGTTGAATCCAAAAGAAAGAGACGGATGCATAATTATTCAGTTCTCGGGCAAAGGCCACGAGAACTTAGGTTAAAATTATCCATCGCCGAGTTGAGGCGAACAAATCCCGCTACCAAGCGAGAGCCTACAGCATAACGGAGACAGGCGGCAAAAAAAAGAGCGAACAACACCTGCAACAGCTTTTTGTTAAGAGCGGAAGCCCATAAAACGCCAAGACACGCTAAAGGGGGGAACAATCCAGTACTACAAACCCCGCTTACAACCCTGTAAAATTTCTCTTTTTCACAGGTGTTGAACTAAAAGCAAATTCAAATCTCGCCAAACGAATGCCAAGACTTTGGGAACACCTGCAAGAGCAACATGCAAACCTTAACTCGACCCGCAGGAAACCCCACTGGAATCTCCTTAACACGTAAGCCAAGCCTTAGAATTCAGCTAAAAAGTGCATCTTTTCCAATCCCTTCCCCCATTATTCTCATCATGAAGCAAAGTGGAAAATTCAGTTAAATAACTGACTTTATCTTAAAATCTGTTAAGTCTAGAATCGTGAAACTGATCTTAAATTAAAAAGCTAATCTTTCTGCTTCCAGTGATATAAATTAAGAATGGGTAAACTTGAGTTTATTACGCAGAAAAGCACCAAAATTCCATTGTGTGTTTCAACGCGTTTGCGAGTAACGAGTGGAAAATACGTATAAATCTTAATTATCAAAACCCCTAATTAAAATTAAACAAAAAGCAAATATAAATAAAGCATATTAAATAAAATACACGCTTTGAAACACACAATGGAATTAGGTGCTTTCCTGCGTAATAAACTTGAGTTTTTATTACTTAACTTAAGTTTACCCATACTTAAATTTATATCAGTGGAAGCAGAAAAATTGACTTTTTAATTTAAGATCAGTTTCACGATTATAGCCTTAACAGATTTTAAGATACAGTCAATTATTTAACTGAAGTTTCCACTTTGCTTTGTGATGAGAATAATGGGGGCACGGATTAAAAAATCTGCACTTTTTACCTGAATTCTAACAAAGAACCTCTATGTAAAGAAGGAAAGGCTCCATAGACGTAATGTAAACCACTTTGTCTGCAACGCCGCTACAAAGAAAAGGGAACATTCGCCAAGGGATTTGGCTAAGGAATCTGTTGGCGAGAACTTTCCCTCTGTGATATGCCGGTTCTTTGGTACCTAGCCGACATTTTCCCCCTCCTCGACGTGTATAGGAAATTGAGGAACACAGGTTAAGATGAATCGTTCTTTGACTTGTCGCGATAATTTAAACTCGGAAATGATGAAATATTAGGTGAAGTTTCACTTTCCCTGGCTGTTGAACTTCCATTGTCCATATCGCTACTTGAAACCAAAGAACCTGTTTTTTGTTTAAACTCTTGCTAAACGTAACGGTAGAACCTGTCCAAACAAACTTCGACATTCAGCTTCGAGCTTTGACACTTTTGGCGACAGATATTTCACGCATGCTCAGTTGTTTCCCTTTTCGTTGTAAGGGAGCCACTTCTGCTTCTGCGAAGTGTTCCTTAACAGTACATATTCTTTGATTCTAAGGCTTGGCTTACGTGTTAAGGACATTCCAGTGGGGTTTCCGGTGGGCCGAGTTTAGGTTGCCAGTTGGCCTTGCAGGTGTTCCCAAATTCTTGGCATTCGTTTGGTGAGATTTGAATTTGTTGGTGTGAACTTAGGGGAATCATGAATAATCTCATCATGAATTCCCATTATTCTTATCATGTAACAGTATTTATGCTGTTAATTAATAAGTAGTTTCACAGGTGTTGAACTAAAAGTTCAACACCTGTGAAAAAAGAGAAATTTTACAGGGTTGTAAGCGGGGTTTGTAGTACTGGATTGTTCCCCCCTTTTAGCGTGTCTTGGCGTTTTATGGGCTTCCGCTCTTAACAAAAAGCCGTTGCAGGTGTTGTTCGCTTTTTTTTTGCCGCCTGTCTCCGTTATGCTGTAGGCTCTCGCTTGGTAGCGGGATTTTTTCGCCTCAATTCGGCGATGGAAAGTTTTAACCTAGGGTCTCGAGGCCATTGCCCGAGAACTGAATAATTATGCATCGGTCTCCTTCTTTTGGATTCAACAGAATTATCTCCAAAAATTTGTACCAAGATTCATTGGGCACAGATGGCCCCTTCCTTTTCGAGTCAAAATTATGAAACCTAGAAAATTTCGGATTTAATTAGGTCTCCCAGTTTAGAGGCAAATTTCTACCGAGGGTCTGGATGTCAAGAAGATTCTCAGATAAGAAAAATTTTATTTTTCTAGTATTCGATTAGCTCTTAACTTAAATTTGAAAAAAGAAAAAAAAAAGGATTTTCGACATTTATCAGTTAATTGTTAGCTACTAGAATAAGGAAATTATTAAAACAAAATAGAAAAATGTCAATGTGGTTTAATATTTTTTTAAATGTCTGGGTTTTAAGGAAATTTAAATTTTGTTTATTTGTTGAATTTATTTACACGCAGAGTTAACGATAATTGTAAACTGAAATAGAATCGCTTCTGTATTAATATTCTGATTTTCCTAAGGGGGTGGAAATTCTGTTAATTAAATCTGAATGTTAGAAGATCTTATTTTACTATGCAATAATAAGATTTAAAATTTAATGTTCGTTAGGAATAGTAGTACTTCTTAGTATTTTTACTGTGCAATAATAAGGTGAAGAAAATAACTAAATTTGTTAATATAATAGTTTGTTATGAATTTTACAAAATTTTACTTAAATGAAGTAGTTATGCTGTTACTTAATAAGTAGTTACTGAAATTAATAAATGCTTTATTTTGGAATTACTGAATTTAGAAATCAATATAAATGATCTCTGTTAAGTGTTTAATTTTTCCCCCACGGCAGGGGTTTAATTTAACTTTATTATCATATTGAAATTGGCATATTTGACTTAATTGGAAAATAAATACTAAAAGTATTCCTTAAATATAATATTGATTCTCGTTTTCTTGGTATGTTAAGCTACACTTTTGAATCACATGATTTACATGAGTTCACGAGCATCAAGGTTCATGGGTTGTTTAGGATCTTACACAACCAACGCAAGTACTTTGGATAGTTTAATTTGTAGGCAAATTGGTAACGTTGTTCAGTGGTGTTCTTCCTAAAAGGCACCATACGCAACATTTTTAAGCATACTCAGTAGATAAGCATGGGCCTTTTTTTGTAGAAATGTATATGTTTCGACTGTATATTGCCTTCAAAAAAATTATCAAGTCGAGTTTTATTTTTTTTAAATTTTTTTAAGAAAATTAATTTTCATTCCATTATTTGAACCCCTACAAAAATAGTCGTCGCTTTCTGACGTATCCAGAAAATTACTTTTCCTACTTTGCAAAATTTTTAACCCATATCATACCAAATATTGAAAAAATTAAATTTTTTTTATAAATTCTTAAATATATGTTTCTCGAAGTCTATGTATACATATAAAATCAATAAACTTGCCAATTTTTTATTGGTGTCATTAATACAGCCTTTCCTAAAAATAGGACAATTGTATAATCTACTGGTAATAATTCTTACTTGTATGGAATGGGAGAAAGCATCTTAAGCATAGTCCAACCTTACACTTTTACAGATAGTTATTAGTATTGCTGTGCGTTTTTTAGCTGTTTTAGTTTTGGCATCTTTTTTCTCTATTTTATGTGTTTTTCAGAATACTATGTTTGTTTTGAAGCATTAGAAAATCTTCATTAACTTGTTGAACACCAAGTTTTCTGCAAGGTGGTTTTCCTAAAATATAAAGTCCCAAATAGGCAACTTCTATTTGTCTTTGCCATTTGTCTTTGCTATTTGTAATGGTGCGCAAATACCCTTTTTTGTCCACCTTGTACTCTTTAAGTATATCTTTTTGTATTCTGACAGTAAAATATTCATTCTGGTTTCATGAAGCCATTTTCAGAACACATTTGTGAATTTTGTACTTTAATGTAGTTTGTTTTCAGTTTGTTAGCATTATTAAGTCATGTAATTAATTAATAGTAATATTTTTAGGTCATGGAATTATATAGAGGAACTTACTTATAAAAGTATTTCAAACGATGAGGAAACCAAAATATTTACTTAAAGTAAAATTTATTATTTTGTATTATATAATAAATATATACTTTTTACTAAGTCTAACTTCTTAAAAAATCACATACTTTTATCTAATACTGTAAATATCTTTAATATTTCCATGAATATCTGGATTAAAATTATTTTTCTCTATTGTTTTAATGCGGTGATCTATGAAGGAAAAATGTATTCGACGTTACGTCAAACGTTAACAATGCAGGCCGTTCTGTTGTGATAAATGTATTATTTTTTTTCTGTAAGATGATGCAATACAAAGCAAGAATATATTAAATTATTCTCATTCCTGTTACATAAAAAATGGCCTACAGTAATCCTTTCTTATCGCCAAAGGCTCAAAAATTTGGAAAAAGCTATTTTGTCTATGTGTGAAACTTTCAAGGCAACTTTAAAACAAAGTCAGTGAGAAAACGCCTTGAAAATTCTTTTCATGTACTTACTGTTTGATTTTCATAAAATTACTGTTTTGATTTAGTAAAAATCTTTTTTGATTTTAGTATATCTAATTATGTCAAAGTGTTACTTAACCTGTTATAAAAAGATATAATTTTAGTTCCATATTAACTCGCCTTGATATAAGCTTCACGATATTAATCTTTTCTCTAAAAACTTCTATACGGATAAATGAACTCTCTACATTTTGTTTCCGTTTTATTTTTCTTATGCCAGTCAATATATAAATTTAAAAATTAGCTTTCAATAATAATTATTTAGAGCAAAACTCATTTTTGATAAAATGTAAAATATTAAATTTTAGATCAAATATTTCATTGCCCCGCCCAAATGATAGTGATTTATTCGTTAAATTCGAGTTCGAATGCCTAGGAAACAATGGATGTTTGTAAATGTATATCGCCTGTGCGGCATGGAGATAATCAAAATAAGCGACGAGCCGAAATTTTCCTTCAAAACTTAGATGGCATTAGACAAAGTCTTATTGTCACTTATATGGTGCTCAAGACCCTAGTCAACGCAATTTTGTGTTCCCCGTTATGTTAAAATTCATCGATTTGTTCTGATTGGTGTGCACAAGTAGGGTATGCCACGACAGCCAAAAGCATATTTCATTGTTGGGCTGTTCATAAGAGTTTGCTATTCATTCTCAATGTATTGTGTTGTATATAGTTTCAGTGTTACCTCAAACAATTTTCATGACACTATATGATATATCAGTAATAATATGTATTTTATTATTTGAATACGTTATGTTGAGGTATATACTACTATTAATGTGTAAAATGTAAATATAATATTCATTAGTTATTTTGCTATTTAAGAAATGTTATTTCGCCTGCCATACGCAAAGTACTCGAATTTAAATTTAAAAATAGGATAGATACAATATTCTTTATTTTATAGCTTTTCACTTTTTCACTATGTAATTTATTAGATAACGAGTAAGATCTTGTCATAGGTCACACAAAGACTTTTGAAAACTTTAACTGATCGTGTAGAAATCTTGGAGTATAATAAAGCTGCGATCTGCAAAGCGTCGTTTTGAATATTAGTGTTCATGTACATCATGAAGGTCGCAATCAACTCATATACTAACAAACACAACCTATTTTTACAAATATTATTTTCACATTGTAGCTCCTTGCTTTCAAAGGCTCCTGATGATCCAAGATTGCGTTGTAATGGATAAGAATCAACTTAACTGTTTTTTGTTCTCTTCGTTGTTTCAACGCCTAATTCTATTAAATTCCAGTAAAATGCAACTAATAATTCATAAACCAACAGTTTGCGTGAAAAAAGCTTTTGAATCATATGTGAGAATGTACTATTGCTTTGTGGACTGATATATAGAGTAGAGTCATTAGGATTTTGCGATGTGAAAATTTAGACCTGAATTCTTTTGCCGGGATTCGAACTCCAAACTTTACGAATACGCGTCGTGTGCGCTTCCAATTACAACACGAGAATATGCTTAAAGGAGGGAGAAAATACCTTACATACTCCCCGATTTAAAGGGTGAGTGGAAATAAAGTAATCCACTAGCCAAATCCTGGTGGTCTACCACCTTTCAGTTCAAGCGACAATGTAGATATTTTAGAATTTTTCGATGTCAGGAACCTGAAGAAATCCATAATACCCTTCGCCGAGATTCGAGCTTTGGATCTGCCGAATACGCGTCGAGTATGCTTCCAGTTACACCACGAAGGCCTGAGGAAAGCAGGGGAAAATTCTTTATAATAGTATTAAAATACATCGTCATCCATGAAAAGCTGTTAAACAGTCTCAACTTTACAGAGTAGGAGATTTCACTTCTAATAGGCTTTTATTCAGTATAAAGTTAATTTATCAGGTAATGCTAAAATATTCAAATTTTAAGTTTTAAATAGTATTTATCAGTCATTTAGTAGTCAATATTTTTTTTTCGCTACAGCTAGGTATTTTAAAAGTTCTGCAGTGTCATAAACGATTCGTGTCGTCAACTAGAATGTTGCTTCGAGTGCAATATAGAATTACAGTTGCCACACAAGAAAAGCTCCTCCTTATTTTTGAAGAAGGCCATTCCGAGTGGGACAGATCCCAAGATCTGTTACCACCTTCGTTTACCACAAGTTCTAGAGAGGACCTCAACGTCGCTAGTATTTTAAGTGCATCCATGTTGCAAAGATTCTACACATCTACAAATATTCGTGTTGTCTTCGAGATTTGAGCCTGGATCCAAGGTTAGAGCAGTCGCTATAACAAGTAGACGAGATATCAAATAATTTGTTGAAAGGAAAGATTGAAATAGGAGAAAATTTTAGATGAGAAAATATACTTACTTATTGCCCACGCTATCAAAATTACAAAAATAATATATAAAAAATAATAATGCTGTTTATATGTTCGCTGATTAAAAATTCATATAATTTTTGTTTCACCTGTATTACTTCCCAGCAGTTAAGTCACTAGAATTTAAAAATAACTGATTGCATTGTCTTCTCTACGCATCTTAAAATTACAATTTCTATTGATAATTTTATTTTAACCGTACCTTTTTAATTTTACTGTAAAATACTCATAGCGTCAAAAATTTCAACACATAACTCAGCCTCATGCTAAAGATAAAGATCGAAACCGAAGGTCGATCATAAGCTACTCGGTACAATTTTCCGGTTTACAAGTTTTCAAATTTTAAAGTTCTTAGTTTAAATTTGTACGCCATAGCAATGCTAATACTAAAAAAGTAAAAAGATAATAAAGAATTAAAAAGAAATCAACAGGAAATTGGTTTTAGGATTATTTAATTCGTAATGTGACAGTCTCTCAAGTGAACTTTTTTCTCTCAAGTGCACTTTTAAGATTAGGACCCGAGTCCAAATCTACGGTATCCGGCTAGAGTACTACCGTGTTACTGGGTAACTTAGCTTGGTGGTAATAAATTTTCATAACCTTAGTTTGAGAGCAGTTAAGTTTAATGTCCTTTTCTTGAATCTTGGGTAGAAATCTTCCCCAGCAAACTGCTGGGAGCTGGTTTCTTGCTGAAATACGTGAAACATTTCAGGTTTCACAAAAGTTATAAAAAGATTAAGAGCTCAGCCTTCATATCTTCCCACATCATTACAGGAATATGGTTTCTTATATAATCACAAAGCCTTTCGATCTTCAACATAATGAAATTAAACAGAAAGATGCTAACCGAATTAATAAACTAAATCTTCTCCTGAAGTAGCACCAGTTTCCAATCCAGAATACTACTGCCAAGCAGAATTCACTTTGCGTAAGACTATCTATCTGGACATGCGTGACTACATAAATACGCTGGGGCTAATTCGGAATCTTCAACTACCCCGCATTCCATGGGACTCTGAATTATTAACTACTTAAAAAAATTGTAGATATATCGAGTGTCTGTGGGGGAAGGGGTTCAAGCGTCAGGCAAGATGATCTACCACCTCCATAAATCCGCCTCTCATCTCAAAAATGGTACCTTTTCTTCAAATACAATCTGGAAAGAGTATTCCGATTCTGATTGTCAATAATGCGTGGATAGTATAAGTTAACCCAGCAGCTGAAGGTGCATAATGCAGCGATTGGTATTGGACATGTTAGTATTAATTACTACACAGTCCAGTCACATTAATGTGACCACCACGTACTTCCCATGTCAGAGTTAAATAACCAATCACAGAAGGCAGGTGGCAGCACAGTGCAGTTGAGCGTATATAAAGGGTGTGTGAGGGCTTCGGAAAACATTTCAATCGTGGCGTAATGCAGAAACGAAGCGATTTATCCGACTTCCAAAAGGGCATGATCATTGGCTTTCGGGCCAAGGGTGGAAGCATTTCCGAAACGGCTGAGTTTGTGAACTGTTCGCGTGCCGCCGTGGTAAAAGTGTACCGTGCATTGCAAAATGGGACTGTCCAAAATCAGCGACGTGGCAAATGTGGTGCACCACGGGCCATAGATGACAGAGGCGAACGACGGTTGCGGAGATGCGTTCGGGCAGATAGACGGGCTACCGTTGAGCAACTGACCACCAAAATGAACCAAGGGGCTACCAAAAGTGTCTCCCAAAGTACTATTCAGCGAACATTGCTGCGTCTGGGCCTCCGAAGCAGACGCCTGGTTCGTGCACCTATGCTGACTGCTGTTCATCGACGGCGAAGGCTAGAATTTGCACGCCAGTACAGCAGCTGGACGTCCACTGAGTGGCGACAGGTTGCGTTTTCGGATGAATCGCGTTTTATGCTCCATCGGACAGATGGACGTTGGCGTATAAGGCGTGAAACCTCTGAAAGGAACCACCCTGCAACCATTGCCGGAACGGTCCAAGCTGGAGGCGGGAGCATTATGGTCTGGGGAATGTTTTCCTGGCATTCTCTAGGTTCACTGATCATTGTGGAAGGCACAATGGATCAATACAAGTACGCATCTGTCCTTGCGGACCATGTTCACCCCTACATGCGCATTGTTTTTCCTCAGGATGATGGCATCTTCCAGCAGGACAATGCGAGGTGCCATACAGCTGCCAGTGTACGTGCGTGGTTCGAAGAGCACCAGGATGAGTTTACCGTCCTCCCCTGGCCAGCAAACTCACCTGACTTAAACCCAATCGAGCATCTGTGGGACCATCTCGATCGAGTTGTTCGCGCCAAGGATCCTCAACCGCGTAATCTAGCGCAGCTGGCCACGGCATTAGAGTCGGCATGGCTCAACATCCCAGAGAACACCTTCAGGGACCTATGTGACTCTCTTCCTGCACGTCTCGCAGCAGTCAGCTCTGCGAAAGGTGGTTATTCTGGCTTTTGACAGATGGTCACATTAATGTGACTGGACTGTGTATTTACGCCAATGCAGTATTAAAACGACTGGCTGCAGATTTCCGTATTTAATTATACGCAACAGGGTGGGTTACGTATATATAAATTCGGGAAAAAACTTTAAATTTTTTACCGCTATACTTCGCACAATGTACCCATTCAAAATGGCCTAACTATGCAAGATAAAAAAATAAAGCGTTTTCATATACAAATATATCTTCCGTTCTTGTTTCGCACAAATATTATGAAAAATAACTGAAGTTTGATATTTTTCGTCAATTGTTTATAAATACTTAACTCTCTACTATTGAAATCTAGTTAATTCTGATGTAAATTTTGAGGCTTGAAGAACACGAAAAAATGTTAAATCTATATTTTCAAATTATTTATTGGTTCCGCAAAAAGATCAGAAACACAGTTTTTTTTAAAAAATAACTATATATAGTACTTTTTGAAAATTTTACTTCTGGAATTCAATAATTCTTCCTTTCTGATAATTTTACAGTCATTTATAAACAAACGGTGAATATATTTAACACTTTTAGTTTTACTATTCAAAAGAGTGCACCTAAAGTTAGTATTTTTGGAAACATTCTGGCATAGTGTACATCACGAGAGGAGAGTAGTCCTAATCAAACGCTCTCTTTCGTCAAAGCCACACACCAGTTTAGATGCTTCAATCACAAATCTGACACACCATTTTACAGCCTATGCATGCTAAAAGAAGTTTTGAAAATCCAGTTAAAGCTATGTGTCAGTCTTTAGTGGATTTTTGATGTCCTCATCCGTAATGTTCCTTAATAGTGAAGGAAGAGAGATATTGTAACTATCCCGCCAGATCACGTTGACGTAATCTGTGGCTTCGAAGTTCAATTTTGAAGTGATGAAATTCCGAATAGTCTTTCCCTTGGAAACTGATCGAGCTTTCAACAACCGGCGCAGATGTAGCTTTCTGATATGTCTTCTTTCATCCCCAATCATTGCAAGGATCAAATTTTCGGAACGGATAAAGAGAGCATACCGCTGAATTATCGAGTTGATTAACTGCAGTAAATTTTAAATCTGTTCCAATTACTTGAAAAACAAAATTTGGACAGTCTAAGAAATTTTTGTTTGTGGCTATTTTGAAGCAGAAAAATGTGTAGCAATTCAATACAATATGCACCAGCTGCCTAATCTCATAAGCATGTCTTTCTAAGCTCACGAATACTCTAAGAACTGGATTTGCTACCGTTTCGTGTGTGAAAGCGGACCAGGATCATGAGATGCTAATTATTCTAAAATTGAAACTCACTTTATAGCAGCATACATATGAAGTAAGTATAAGGTATTCTTGTTCAATGCGTATCGGTCAACTTGAGGAATATCTTCAACACATTCAAAGCTAAAAGACTGCAGTGTATTTCAACATACCAACTTTTTTCAGTCGGTCCACTGAAGTATTCAGTCTCTCTATTAATATTATTGAAGTGATAAAAAAGGTTATGGAACTGAATAGGTGGTGAAATAGGTTATAGTTCATTCTAATGAATGAATTGTGTAAGCAGGCTACTGCAGTGCTCATCCAACGTGCAGCTCGATTTGGTGGATAACATGAATTTTCACACCAGTATTAATTACAGTTCCATCGTTCCTCTATCAACATCGACTTCTTCAAGGGAAATTTCATGTATAGTGAAAACCGAAATTATAGTAGAAGCTATAACTTTAGCATATCTTAAACAAGGAGAAACATGGCCGATATATTCCGATCTGATTCTCGTATGAGGGAATAATGGTCCCCTTTTTCAGGTCTTCGAAAACGCTTTAAATTAATTTTCTAATTATTATAGTGTCGTCGGTTCTCTCAACAGTGTACGGACCATTTAGTGTTTCCTTAATACATTAATTCTCCAAATCATTCCTGTTATTACAACCGTTTCCACTTTTTTTTGTGTGTGAACATATGTGAGAATTTTCTAAATCAGTTATTACATACATAGTTACATAATATTTAAAATACAGACAATATTTACAATTATATAATGTAGTTACATAATATTTGATAATTATTATCACACGGTTTATATAGGTTTTAATAAAATTACGAAATATTGCGATTTTAACAAAAGTTGTGCTTTCTGATCCTTCTGAGCAAACAGTGCAAAATTTGATATTACAGGTTTAAAATATTTTTGAATTCTTCCTGCTACAAAATTCAAGTTAGAAATAACCGCATTTCGATAGTAGTGAATTTAGTAAATAAAAAAAAAACACGAAAAACAACAAAAGTTCTCTAATTTTCAAAGATATGTGCGATACAAGGAAAAAAGTATATTTTTATATAAAAACTACTGTTTCATATAGCGTAGATAGGCGATAGGCAGCTTTTCCTGGATATAACGATGAAAATTAAAGGAATAAAAATCTTTTTTCGACCTAAACTTAAAGCTTACGTAGCTATTCCACATAGAAAGCGTATGTATATAATTGCATATATATAGATATAAAGCGTATGTATATATATATAGATAGATAGATAGATAGATATAGATATAAAACGTATGTATATGATTGCATGTATACATATACACAGAGGGAGAGAGAATATGAAAGAAACCTACTATATTATAATAAGTTTGCTTTCAATTCCTCATTTTAATTTGGCTACATCGCAGGCCTGTCCCAAAACTACTAATGTATTAATCTAAAGTGAGTCATCTGAAAATTATTCCGCTTTATGTCATTCTGTAAGAGCAGCGCTGCAGAAATGTTTTATCCAATCACAATTCAAAATTTCAAAAACGGAACTTACTCTATAAATATAGCTTCACATTTAATTTATATAAAATGTGCATTTAATTTCCTGCCTTTCTTCCCACTTCGCTTAACATTGCCAGCATGCATTTCCCATTGCTCTGCTTTGTCTGTTGTTTAAGGATGTAAGCTGTACAGAATTGTGAGGTGAATAGCGTGGCCATAAAGATGATGTGTGAATCTGTTTATGCTTATCAAAGCTTGACAAATAAAACTATGTTGAACAAACGGCCACGTCTGAAAGTTTCCCTTCTCCTTTATGTCGCCTTATGTATCTACGCAGCTACCTTCACATTCTCAAATTATGTACAGAATTATTACACAAACAAACACACGCATACATATATATGTAATGAAAACGCAAACACTGACTATAATGAATGCAACAAATTTAGATGTAATGAATTCAAAATTAGAAGTATAGAAACGCTTATAGCATAGAATGCACAATGTTGAATCAGGAAATGAACAACAAACTTAAGAGGCGACGCAGATTAAACTTTCATTCTCATTTAAGTAAATGTATTGCAGCCACAAACAACTTGGCGCAGTACCTGCACCTATTTCAAAACGGTTACCTTTTTGATAGATTTGCGATTTTTCAAGTTAAGAAATCAAGTGCATTATGTTCAGGACGAAATGTTTATTCAGACCGAGTTAGTTTCGGATCTCAGTGCATTTTAATTGAATAATTAATATTGTTGTAAAATTATTATTGACAGTTTGAGTTTTAGTTCCATTCCCAGTGTTATGTAGGAGTCATATGAAATGGATTGTTCTTGAAATGGCGCAGTGCAGAAAGTGATTACTATTTTTAGAATGGGGAGGGGAAGTAATTTATGTATTAGGACGCTATTTTTAATTTAAATTATAATTTATATTTTACATATTTTTATCTTATGTATATAATATATACATAATATGCATACATATATATGCATATATATACACACACATAGTGGTAGAAACAGGTAATGAAAACTACAGAAGCTTATGTAACTTGAATGATTTTGCAGCTGAAATCATGGAACTTCTTCAAGATTTTTATTTTTCCATGCCCCTCATATATCTTCAAAATGCAAACTGACAATTTCTACAAAACATAAATGTAATAAATAACGGGGAAAGTGTGACATAAAATTGCGGAGGAAAAATGATATTATACTTTTCTGATGTATACAGATAAAGTAGAAAGGCGTGTAGTCACTGCTGATCGAAATTTGCTCAGCACATCAGGCTAGCAAATAGAAGAACCGTTGTTTACATCCTTGGTGAGGTCGCTGTTGATTTTCCATAGTCCTGTTCCGAGAGATACGATGGTCTAGGCAGGGTCTGCAAGCTTTAAAGTGATTTCTCATGCTGTGTATTATTGTACAGTAATTC
>KK120052.1:60397-82089 GCA_000611955.2 Stegodyphus mimosarum | reverse complement strand
TCTGTAGCAAAGAGTATTCACGATGAATAGCACCTTGAAACGTCCAGACAGTGATACGTATGGGCTGCAGTGATGAGAATAGATGTTCTAAGTTCATGTCACATGTGTCCTTTCTGACTTAAATCAGGAAAATAAGCAGGCCATCAGCTGTATTTCCTTCATTCTTAGCGTAATCGCTCGCTACTGATGAGCGATGGGAAGGAGAATTATCTTCCATTATGAATCGGTTATTACTGACTGCAATCCTAAAAAACTTGATTTGATAATTCAAGGGTATCATATCTCTGTGTTTCAGTAAAATTACTGCGTCGGTCAAAATGATGTCCGTCTATACCATTATTCCACAACTTATGCACTAATAGTTTTATGCATATTTCAAGGTGATTATGCGTGATTTGCGCCCTCAATATGTAAGGTATTCAGAATCACTCTTCAAATAAAAGAAAAATTCATCAGTAAAAACAACTTTGTTACAGTCTGTAAAACTCTAGTCGCAAAAAACCCTTCACCACTGAAACTGCCCTACTCGTTGGGACACAAATCATAGATCAACCTGCATAGGGCCTTCTTTTATACAGCTTATCATTTACGATATATCTCGATATTCGAGTTCCCGTGACTGCTCCAAACTCCATAGCAATATAGGCTGACGCCAGTTTTATAATTCTTGTAGCAATTGTTCCCAATTAAGGGCTCTGAAAGTCTGTTGTGGCATTTTATCCACCTTGACCTGATAGACTACATGCGTTAACTGTGTCTTTAAACAGTTTCCATATTCTTGTCTCGATGCTCTGAGCTTTGTTTGGATCTTTTATAGACCTGTGTCAGTGTCTGTCCTTCCTTTGTTCTTCCAATCCCTTTCCATTTCTCATAATTTGTCAGATATCTTCTTAACAATGTAGTCTGCCTTCTATATGTGACACTTTTATCTAGCTTTTCACACATTTCTTGAAATTAAAATCTGAAGCACCTTCTGTACAAAGCTTTCCATGTGTAGCAAGAGAACGCAAACATTTTCACATTTCTCTGTAGCGAAGTTGAACTTAGCTGGATAACGCGATAATTTTGACCTCACGTCCAATTACGTTTCAGTGAGCGTCAATGAATAAAATGAACAAAAAGCCCATTTTTACGGTAGCTTCTTAATTTGTTTTTCCTCTGGGTATATATCTTTCTGTGTCTACCTCATTGTTATGTATTACTTATTTCAGGTGTGATTTAAATTGTTTTAAAGGTAATGATTTAACTTATTTTGCTTCAGACTTAAAGATTAATTTGTTTATTTTTTTGTAGTTGAACTTTTGGCTTGTTGAAAAGTAATTGTAGTCATTTAATTTGTTCTCTTGACAGTTTTGGTTAACGCTGATTTTTAAGTTGCTTGAGTAATTAATTTTTTCTTCTTTACTTTTGGTTGGTTAACTATTTAAATTTCTGTTTAGTTAATTTTTTTTTCTTAACCTTGGTTGTTAATGTTAATCTCTTGATAAGTTGACCCTTAAGGTCAATCTTTTTAAAGTTTTGTTTACACAAGTTGGTGTTTAAAGTTTAATTAAGTTTTAATGTGCCCCCTTTTCTGCTAAATTTGGGATCCATATTTTCTGACTATGGTGGTCGTTTTGGTGTTGTGGATCATATTTTCTGACTATGGTGGTCGTTTTGGTGTTGTGGAGAACATAAAAAATTTTTCATACTTGATTATTGTATTTTAACTGAAGTAATTTTTATTTCCTTACTATGGTGGTCGTGTTTGGTGTTGTAATAAACCCAAGAAAATTATCTATGTAATTATTATATTTTTATTGAAGTACTTATCAGCATTGAAGTTAATTTGTGTGTAAAATCAATAATTAATACCTATTCCTCAAAAACTTTTCCGTTGCCCTTCCAAATAATTTATGAGCTTGTTTTCGATTTCTTCGCCCGCTAGACGGTAGTCTGTGAAACATCTGTCATCATTGAAACGTTTTGCACCCTGCTGTAGAGGCTAGTTCATACACTACTAACCCTGCAGCAAGGTCGAGGGGACGGGGGGTTTTGCTTACTCGCAGGCTTTTTCTATACAGGATTGGGATCCCTCGACGAGGCTAGAGGTGATTGACCTTGGTGTATCAGCGATTATTCGCCAATTTCTGGAGTTCATCCTACAATGGTTTCACCTTCCTGCGTGTTTTTCCCCTGGGGTTGCCGAGCTGTTGGCGGTTTTCCTGCCATCTAAAATCGCCAATCGAGCAGTTTTGGCGAATGGAGTAAAAAACCGTGGGAGCTAGCGACGAGCGCGGTCAGACGCAGCCAGACGGAAGGAGACGGAAAGAGACGGAGCGGAGAGCGAGACACGAAAGAAAAATACTATCTGAAGAGTAGCTGTCTGCGTTCATAGAACGATGTATGAAGGAAATGGATGAGAGAAACCACCAAGGTTGGGCGATGAAATGAGGACGAACCCCAAGTAGAAGGGGCGGAAGGCTCCGAAGCTACCTTTTCCTATTCAGTTTTCTAATTTTCATTCTTTTCTTTTTAGTGTAATTGGGCTGCGCTGTGACGTGGCCGAAGTTTGCTTGTCGGATGTCTGAGCCTACAATGTATCTACTATGTACTCCTCACTGTTTGGAACGGTATGAAATTTCTATTTATGATATTTCCACCACACCGCCACCAATGTAACTATTTGTATTTATTCGGTAATATCTTAATAAATTCCATATTTAATTTTAACTTTCTTGTAATGTTTTCACTTTTAATTTTGAACACTGGACCTTATAGTTTCTTAACCTCACAACGCAACTTTAATTATTCTGTTGGAGCTCTTGGTCACTATTTACTATTTAATTGAACACTAGTGTTACAGTATATATTGTGTTTATCATGTGTGTCACAAACTTTACATATTCATGTGATTTAGAATTGATTATCCAGAAACTGATTTTCATTTGATGTTGAACTTAAAACATAAACATAAACTCTTAAGATTAAAAACTCCAACATCATGATTTCCCTATCTGGTCTATTGTAAGCACTGAGAGCTGGGAGATAAGTGTCATATTTAAAAGTGGTGTTGTAGCATGTAATTACTGTTAATCTGAATAAGTAATAATTTACTCGTATGAATTATACTTCCGTACAAATAACAAAGCATCAATTGCAATTCGATTACAAACTTGAAACAAATGGGAAAACAGATAAGGTTGCTGAAAGCTAGTAAGATCATCTCACTTTCAAATTCCGGTTAACAAGTCGGTTGCATGAGAATTTGCTTCTTTTTAATATATAATGTGAATGCTAGACAAATTTGGCCAAAACATCCCATACAGTTGTGTTACCATCTTAGACAGATTTGCTTTGCTATAGTCATTTAACCAAACATCGATTAAAAGAAGCATTACTTTTGCACAGACGTAATTGCTCATGAATGTGGAAAATATTTTATGACATTCCTATGACAAAAAAAAATGAGTACTGCATTTTATCAAAACTGCCGTTTAGCCGGTAAACGTTGTATCCTCCCAATTCAAAATTTTAATTGGTAAAGGCATATAAAGAGGCAAGTGCTTCTAAAGTCACTTGAAATCTACCAGTAACCTAGAGGATAAAATTGTGGAACAATGATACTTCTACATAGGTAAAAACGTCAGCGAGAAAGCTGTTTGCATGATAGTTCTCGTGTTTTTTTCCGTGCGTAATGTGAATACCAGTCAACCTTCCTAAGAAAATACTCTATGAAGATACTTCCTTTAGACAGAGAAAGTCTTCGATAAAACTATCTCTTAAATCGCTCGAATACTGGAACTTCCAGGCCTCACAAACTTTGAATGTGGATCTATGTTATTTGATTCTTTAGAAACTGTTTCTCAGGCATTAACTCTGCAGTCTTTCTGTATTCATGTTTTTTTTTTCAATTCGGGAAGTTTCTTTCAACTTTCGCCTTAAATCAACATCTTTCCTCTTTTGAGTCAGTAAATAAAAACTGGCTTATGACTAAGAAACTTTTCTGGCATTACGATTGCATTTCGCAACAACTTTTATCATCTTACAAACCTGGTCTGAAAACTGAAGTTACATCAGAGTGTCTCAGATTATTTGCATGTCCCACGCTGCAAATACCGGTTTTACCGATCGCGTGCTAATAATGTTCACATTTATATTATCGTACGTTTCTGTATTATTTTTTATTATTCGGTATTATTTTACCATGTGAGATAAAATCCCTGCAGTTAGTAACTGTACGAAATTCTGCGTAAATCTTAGGAAAAGACGCAAGGGGGAGAATTTTATCATACTACTTTATCATTTATTTCCTTTACATATTAATAAATTTATTTAAGTTATAACATTTGCATTAAATAGGTGTAGAACAATAATTAGAAATTACGAACTAAACACAGTACGGTACTGTGACAACAGCATTTTTTTTCACCCGAACGCATTGCATCTAAAGAAGACTACGAGAGAAACATGTATTGTTCGAGAGTACATCAAAAAGAGTACATTTTAATCATCAAGTAGGCAGCGCAATTAATTGATTAGTAAAAAATTATTTTTATACCGAAATGATTATTTTCACATAATGCAACGAAATCCTTCGTTATTTTTACTTTTTTGGGCGATGTCAAATCGAATCGTAAACTATATTCATATTCTACTGACAGACTCATGCACGTAGATTCATATTCATAACTTTCGTATTCATTCTCATAACTTTCAATTATTTTGAAGGTTAATCATCTTTTTCGAAACATTAATTACCATTTAAGAATGTTAAAATTCAAATAAATATTTAAATTTCAGCATAAATAATGTTCATACTGAGCTTAACAGCCATTTGAAATAAAAAAAGATAACTAAAAGAGGAAACTTAAAATTCAGCTGATTTAGAAATTGCAGGAGTGTGAGAAAGATAATTTCTTTTTAGCTGAAACAAATATGTGCGACAGTAAAACATTTAACTACCTGTTCTTGATGTGTAATGGATAATCTAGTAAAAACGGTTGCTAAAACGGTTGAGCAGTATGTAATGTAAGGTTTCCGATTTCCAGTTCAAACAAAGAGTTTATTTAGTTAGGTTAATTGAGTAAGCCAAAATATACGAAATCTCTCTACCTAAGTGGAAGTTTGCCCTCGAGGAAAATTTTCTGTGGCAAACTGACTCTTAAAATACACGAAGATATGCATTCATTTCACTGAGATTTGAAATGTCTGGATCGAACTACCACTACTCAACGGTTTGAATATTTATGCCTTTGGAGTGCCATTCAGGAAATGACACTGCCTGATACTTAGTGATATTCTGCTGCGACCCATATTAAGTTTTTTCTAAAACTAGCTTCAAAACTAGAGACAGTAGAATATATATATAGTTATCAAGTTTTATATATATGTATTTAATGGGGACCTACTTCCAATCATGTTTAGGGATTAAAGACTTCAGATTTAAGATTAAAAAACTAAGAGAAGTTGATTGCATTCAAGCATAAGGACTCCATTATTCTGCAAAGGATTATAAATAACCGATGGATCTAGCAGCTAAAAGATCCCAAATTCAAAGCCAAATAAAGGAGGAGCCACGTTTCCTACAACACTTCGCTTTAAGCACATCTCCTTTTCAATAAACTTAGGTTTAATTTATTTTCCTTGCAGCAAAACAATTTTTTGAATAAATCGACTCTTTTGAAAGCCTAATAATATGTAAGTTGTAAAAAACTATGTTTAGATATTCGCTCCATGCTGCAGTACTGTGCAGTGGAAATAATTTGCATTGTAGCGCCACTCAGATAACTTTGCAGGAGTGAGAGTATTAATATTTTTGCGAGAAGAATGGCTTGAGCTGCATATCTGTTTGCATACAGATAAAAAGAGTTATGGCTTCCGAGATTTGGGAGTATCTACCATCACGGGAATGTTCCGTAATAAAAAAACCCGCCTTCAAAATTTCCCTTGGGTCAGCCACTATATCCCAGAATAAATCATGCTTATTCTTTTAGGAATTGGAACTTGAAACCTTGTTTTTAGCTTTCGTTTTCTTTCCGAACTTGAGTATACCTAAGGTACAAAAAGCATATTTTCAATTTTAGATTCATTTTATGAATATTAAAGAAAAAAGCTTTATGTTTCTTTCAAAATATCCGGAGAAAAGATGTGATATGAATGACGTAGGACGTATTTTTTGCTGATGCGTGTTTAAAAGAATGCGTCGTGACATAGTTAAGCTGTATAATAAAATATAGCGATTCCAGGATCAAGGGTAATTTGATACAAAATAGACTGTATTGCTGTTTAGAGATACAGTACGAGATCAGGTACATGTTAACTGTAGTTCAAATATATTTTCATTTATGCATGGAAGGCAAAATTAAGTTACCTACATAAATATGTAAGATTAAAAAATATATAAATCAAAATTCGAACTTTAATTTGAAATAGTCCCTTAACTTTACATTTTTAGTTTAGTTATCCTAAAATAGTGACTGTTCATAACAAATCGCTCTAAACTCCGGCATTTCAAAGTTAATCAGTATCGTATTTTTTCTGCATGAGGCTAATAACACAGGCAATTTAATCAATAATAATTTCAGACACTTAAATTAAGGCAAGCGAAATAAAGCTAAACTAAAACTAAATCATTCCTAACGGGATATCATCTTGAATACGTTGCATTAGCTTTCTGTTTCTCTGTTTAGTTAGATCGCTGTAGCTGTTTCTCTTATAGAAACATCTAAAAAATATAAAAGCTCTTCAAGAACATGCGGATTTACTGCGCCAAGTTATGTGCTGCTGCATGTATGAAAAAATAAAAGCAGTGTTTAACAACGATCGATTAGTGCTACTAGCTTTACGCATCAAAATTAAAAATCTATTTTAGTTCTAAAAATTATTTTAATACTGAATTAATTTTAAAGCACGCATGAAGTTGCAATAAGTTCGTACAAATTTAGGTTTTCCTGGAAAGGAAGTATTTAATAATGTGAGTTTTGTCACTCAGACCCATTTGGCAGTTAACGAAAATGTGCAGAAAGGATGTTAAATGTAGTAATAACGTGTAAATATATCAATAAAAAGTAAATATGTGATGCACTGAAATAAACTGCAAGGAAAGTTTAGGTGTTTGACAGCAGAAGTAATTACATCAAGATATCCAGCAATATATAAAAGTCCAGCAATAAATCGAATGTTTAAAGCATATTTCTGAATAAAATAGTGACATTAGAAACGTGGTTAATGAAATTATACGTAAGCCCCTTGATGAGACCTGTATATAACTTCATTGTCTTTTCATTGTGTTTATTTTAATTTTGCCATTGCGTCATGCATAAAATTTTGAATTAAAGACAAATTATTATTATTTTTATTCTTATTCTTATTCTTATTGCGTCTCTTTGAACATTCACACACGTGCAGTCTGCTCATAAATGATTGCAGTATGTGGTGTATTTTAGTTTTATTCTTATACATTATTACTGCTATTATTCTTAGTTTAGCGCAACCTTATGAATTAACTGACGCTGAATGACAGAAACTTCCATTATTAAATATTTCTCTTAGGCTTACATAACTAAATTTATATCTTTTTCTTAATTAACATTCCTATATGTTTATATAGACAAGTCTATAAATACAACTAAATTAATTGAAGTATTTATAGAAAAACACTGATCGCTATGCCTTCAGCTATAAACTAATAAAAGACATTCATTTACGCAATTCGTCGTCAATCTCCCCAGCATTCAAACATCTTCTAATCGCACAACGCAATTTCAATGATAAGGTAAAAAAATAATAAATAAACGTAACTCATAGGGAACAATAATTTACCAAATTTCTCCCGATACCACAGAACAATGAGACATCTACCAAAGCAACAACAAAACTAGAAGCTACGTAACTCAATGACTAAAATTCTAACTATAGGTTCAAATATGGAGTCAACGAACTACGAACTGATTAATGACCTTAAACACTGATGAACAAAAAACTCAGAACAACAAGAGCTCTATATTCAAGATTAAATGATACCGAGCACAAAACACCAGTCCCTGTATTTACCACCCCCACTTAATATGATTTGGAAATAAACAAAATCAAATCCCGATAAGGAAATGTATTGAACATCCTGTATACAGTTACAATTTAAGGTGCCTAATTTTATATAATAGGTATTTCAGTATTTTTTAACTACTACTTCATGATTTATGTAAAAAGCATCTTACGAATTATCTACATTGTGTGTATAATAGGAAAACTGAGCAAAAAAAAAATCTGAAGGGCTTAAGATTTTAAATTACGTCCAAAGAGGCTTTTTTTTAACATTTTCTCTGCTACCTTTATTTATTAAATGTCATGTTCTTCGCACTTAAACCATAAAATTCAGTTCAAGAGCAATATCGCAAAATAATTTTAAATTGAACATACCTTTAGAATTTCCGATACACGGTCTCACGCGCTGGAGATAAAAATGTTTTTTTGTACAACGTAGCCATTGCTCGCTTTGAAATCCTTCAGTTTGTTAATCAAAAATTCGTTAAAGTTTTACAAAATATGAAATCGATAATAAAACAAATTTCAAATTTGGGTTTCCAGATGACCATATTCGCAGTAAGATTATGTCATTCAAAATTTGATGACTCTAGACCGTTGTTTTAACACAATGCGTGAAACATGCATACATATATGCAGATTTGTCATTATTTAATTTCTTCAAATATGCAGGCGATAACATTTGGTGGCAACAGTTTGAAAAGTTTAACGGACATTCTTTATCTCCCGTTCTACTGGGCCGACTGAGAAAATTCCAATTGTGTTTTCCATGTCTCGAAAGCGCGACTTAGGATATATATTAGTTTTATATAGAGAGTTTTTCTAATATGGGTATTTTGATACAAAATCGAACTTTCTCTGAAATGATACGCCAATGTTTTTCCATATTTCGATTCTACGACTCAAATTATGCCAAACTACCAAATTTTCTAAAAATCGCAAGAGTAATTTTTAAAAAATTAGCTCTCAAAAGTTTACCTCCTCAATGTTAGCGCCCACCAGCGGCCGAGCGGTAAAGACGCTGAACACTGGTAGTTCGGTCCGAGGTTCGAATCCCGCGAACGGGCTGGCTGCATGGGCGTTTTCGTGGTTTTCCCCATGTGTAACGTATATACGAGCCAGTGTCCCTTAGAAAGACCTCCACGAAGGCATCCCTTCCTTTAGGCAGATAGCCCTCGTGTGCTTTGCCATAAATTGAACAACCCAACCCTCCTCAATGTTAATTGAATTTGATATATATTTATTAATATCTCTTTTTTAATAAATTTAATCGATTCCTTCTTTCGAATTTCGAAATTTAGGTTCATTTCAAATAAAATCCGCCCATTTTGTATGATTTTATATATTTGAGCGCTTTGAAATTTGACGTATTTCTTAAGAGCGATAGTGACACAAACGTGGTTTACGCACTTCGTTAAAATTAATTGATAGCGTGAATGGTAACTTTTTTCCTCTCGTCTGCAATGAAAAAAAGAAAAGGAAAATAGGTTGTCATAAATTTAGAAGTTCGCCAAGTAAATTATTCTTGGCGAAAACTGAAAAAAACACGCCAAGACAAATTTTTGAATTTCTCCGTCCATTTCGCCCCAAATTTCACACACTTTAATATTTAGGCATAATATGAGTCGTAGAATCGAAATATGGAAAACTTGTCATGAAATTTCAGAAAAAAGTCCGATTTTGTGTCAAAATACCTAGAATGTTTTTTTTTTTTTTTTTTTTTTTTTTTTTTTTTGCGCAGTGTACCTTCAGTACTGAAGTGATGTTTATAATATTTTATAATCAAGTACCAAAATTATTGTTAAACCTATTATTGCAACCTTACGCTGGACAATGAACATAACTGCATATGTTTTGAACCCAAGTAATAGTTTTAATGTTAGATAAAAAAGTTATAACTTTCCGACCCACACAGATAGCGCACACGCTTAACCTAGTCTCATCAGATAAATCACTAATTTAAAGGAAACACCGGTAGAACAGTGCACAGCACCTTGGGACTGTTATTTTCGGTACATTCAAACTACGGGCAACACGCAATGAACCTGCAGTAATCGTATTATGCACTTCCGCAACAACTTCAGCTGAAACACATGGTCGTCCCGAATTGCTACTTATTGGAGATGCCTCCAGTTTCTTGATTTTATCCAAACCATGTAGAGTTTTTACTGAACTTGGACCTTGACTTAGCTTATGATTTTGCTGATAAACTCACACTTTTCCCCCTTCAGCACCATTTTCCCCTTTCAGATAAAAAGCTTTATCAGTTCACCTTGTTGTTTCCCTGTAAATGTAATCTTGTTAGCATATTCGAGCATTTGATTAAAGAAACAATCTTCCCACACTACTTATTAAAGCTTTTCTACAAGCAATGGTTTGCACAAGGTGTTCTGTGACTGGTGCTTTTGCTATCTTTCCCTGTGAATTGTGGAAAGTGCGTCAATGAACCTCCTGTAAGTGTTGTCATTGATCATTCATAATGCTCTTTCTTGTAAATATTTTATGCCAGCAATTTTCGTCATACCTGTATCATTACAACCCATTTATGCTTTTTTAATGCGCTGATCAGTTTGCTTGTCGTTTGAACATTTCTAAATTTTTTCTCTGTGACCGTAACTGTAAGAGCTTTAAATCACCACAATTTTGAGCGCATATCTTCAAATAACAATACCTAAAATTTCATTTCGGTTAGTTGAGCGGATATGTCACTAAGTGTTAATATTTCAAGAATGTTTTTAGGACAACCCTGTATATGCTTAACAAATTAAAACAGCCCTGAAATTTCGCTTTAAGGTTAGGTTAGGTTAGGTTATTCAATTATGGCAAAGCACACGAGGGCTATCTGCCTAAAGGGAGGGATGCCTTCGTTGAGGACTTTCTAAGGGAAACTGGCTCGTATACACGTTACACATGGGAAAACCACGAAAACGACCATGCAGCCTGCCCGTTCGCGGGATTCGAACCTCGGACCGAATTACCAGTGTTCAGCGTCTTTACCGCTTGGCCGCTGGTGGGCAATTTCGCTTTAAAGGAAACATAAACTTTGTTACGAAAAACTTTAAATCTTGTTTTGCCCAAAATTGTTGGTTAAACAAACACTTTTCCATTTCGCTCCAGCCAAAATTTCTCAAAATTCATCTTCTGTTGGCGTATTAGATTTTCCAGAGGCCTTTAACATTCATTAAGATCTTTCAGTTCTGGTTAGTGATTACAAATCTAATCCTTCAGATTTAAATCTTAATATTTAAATTTACCTTCAGTCTTTAAAAAACATAATTCATAATAATTTTACTTTTTTGCCAATCGATGGCCCAAATAGCTTTGTGACTTTGCCTCCCAGAAACATTCTCGAAATTTCTGTTCTGTTGTTATTAAGTAATTATATGCTTCTCCTTTGTCATTTTCATTCCTGCAGCTGAAGTAAGTTGCTAAATTTACAAGTTAATTTAAATAAAGCTCAATTGAACAATTTCAAAGGTTCTATTGAACCTTCGAAACTATTCTTGTAAGTTCTGCAACTTACATTATTTCTTATTGCTTTAGTAGCTTGAACACGTTTTAGGCGACTTATTTTACTTAATATCGGAAATAATTGTTCATACGTTATTATCTTTATTTCCTTCTGTTATTTCAGTAATAATATAAATTTAATAACGATTTTCATTCCATTTTTAATCAGGTGTGTACGCAGTATTGCTATCATTTATGATTCTAAGGCTGTAAGTATTCCATCAAACGAATAAATGAAGGAAATACAATTTTTTGTGATTCTTCCGAGTACCAAATGTAGCGGACTTAAATTATATGCCGACTTCATTTTTTTGTGGTATGATAATTCTGATTTCATAAAAGGACCTTTCTTTAAATTAACTGCGGATTTACGATATGCCGCTATTTGAAATAAATAACAGCTAAAGCGAAAGTAACAGGAGAAGCAAAAATTAAGTAATTTAAAAAGTATTAACAGTATCACGATAAAATTGTACAGAAAGACATGGCATGTTTTCGACAATGAAAGCTTTGTTTCTAAAACAGTTACATTTCACTAACAGGTAGTGCTTTAGTTGTATCAAAAGTATGTACGATGGCTTAACACAGTTCGCAAATGTAACTAGGATAACAAATTTTCAATGCGATGACTATCATTCATGAGAACCGCTGTCAGATGTGTCAAGACAACTCATCACAGCATTAAAAAGATTTAAGCTGTCTCCTTTCAATATGGCTAATAACATTGGTCGTCCAATTACATATGATATCAAGTATTACACTACCGCGACTAAAATGTTTCGTTATTAAAACATTTCCCAAGTCGTTCAGTAGAAACTGGATTGTGCTACCGTCTACAGTTTTCAAATTATTAAATTTTCCTTTTTTCTCTTACTTAAGTCTCTCTATATTTTCTCGAAAAAAGCGTTTCTAATTTATGTGGAATATTTTCGATATGTACTAATGCTTTTGCTTTTGTTAAAGGATCGCATTTGAACGCATAGTTTTTTACATAAGTAAGATCTAGTTCAAAATGCGGCAAAAATATCTCAAACGATGTTTCTTTAGCATAATATTAGCTCATTTGTACTTTGCACAGTTTGTATTTAGGGGTATCATTCCGGGAGTGTAAAGAATCTTCGCGATGATTTACAAATGTTCCTGCATAACAGAAAAGAAGAATTTACAAGAGAGGATGGAAATTTGCAATATAAATGGCAGCAACATGGTGCGAAAGTACCTTGTCCGTGTCGTTAAAGACTGAAAGCGAAATCAACATAATAATTCTTTAACATGAGTCTTAGAATATTGTACCTTGTTATTTTCGTGTAATGTAGGAGGGATGTTCCCAAAATTCTAGGAATTCAGGCAATTGTTTTTTATTTCATCAATTTTCATCAGTTATACAAAGCACGTTTTCAACACTATTCCATTTAATTAAATACAGGTTCTCCAACCAAAACCTAATTTTTAAGCCTAAATACAAGGCTTAAAAATTAGTTGAATCAAACAACCCAAATAACCTTTTTGATATCTACTCAATACACTCATTTATGGCATGGTTAAATTCTCAAACCGATTACCGCGTATGAAGTTTTTTCCAATATGGGACCATGTATCAGAATAGAAATGTGAAAACAGACTTCTTCGCAGACATGGATTAATTTCTAAAGTTACCCCGACGTCTCTCCACAAAAAGAAAATGATTGCTCTTCGCATCTTAATAGACGTAAAAACAGTGTCACAAAAATGCGCCTGTATCACTCAAGCGATTGAATTCAACTAATGGATATTGGTGGGGATAGCCTCCTAAGTATGCCAAGATTTATTACTGCTGACAGAACTGACTATAATTTCTAAGAATTGAACTAGAACTCATTTCCTAAAACTTTGCGCGCCCACCAGCGGCCCAGTGTAAAAGACGCTGAACACTGGTAGTTTGTTCCGAGGTTCGAATCTCGCGAACGGGCTGGCTGCATGGGCGTTTTCGTGGTTTTCCCCATGTGTTACGTGTATACGAGCCAGTTTCCCTTAGAAATTCCTCCACGAAGGCATCCCTCCCTTTAGGCAGATAGCCCTCGTGTGCTTTGCCATAATTGAATAACCTAACCTAACCTAAAACTTTGCGAACATTCCAAGCACAGTATCAAAAATCAGATTAAGAGTGCATTTAAACTAGTGTAATAATAGATTCATGCTTTAATTGTACCGAAATTTCATTCTTTCATTGACCCGACGGTTATGGTGAATAGCAAATTCTATTGTATTTATAACAAGAAATATAAAGACTTCATAGGAAATCTGATGATTTTGAACGTAAAACCAATATGATGAGGTTATCGTTAATGGGTTTCTGTGTCATTTTTCATTTATAGGGAATTATGGCCGTTCAATATTTTCCAGTTCCTTTATTTTGAAAGCATTAGAATACCAATAAACCAATAACTAAAAGTAGAATCTAGGCAGATTCATTTAACAAGTAAAGCAAAATATGAATCTGTGCATATTGAAGGTTAATTAATAAACTCGTCGCTTGTATATCATTCACTTGTATCTTTTATAAAATAAAGCCTTAAACTCTGAATTCAGATGGTTAAATTTCACAGGACACCTTGTGCACACAGATAAGAAAAAAATAAAATTTGTTGAGAAAAATTTCATTTAGAGTTCAAATAAAAATATTTGCCCAATATTTATCTATTATATTTGCACTAAAAATACAAGCAAAAGAAAAACAGCTTCTATATGCCATCGCAGTCACGATTGTTAAAAAAGTTCTCTTCTTTCCATTTACCTTCCATTTGTTCAGACGGTGTGAAGAAACGCCCATCACGGTTTTCGCATTTCTTTCCAACACATACGCCATCTCTCGTCACGAACAAGATCCCGTGGGGAAAATAACAGGTGGAAATATGACGAAAAGGGGAATTTATAGGTGAGCAAAAAGAAAAAGACTGAATTTTTACAGACTTACAGTGAACTTTCATCCAAATAAATTTTATTTAGAAGATAGATTCGCAGGGTAAAAAAAGTGAGTTTTATAACTTTTAATCAACAGTTTTCAACTTAAAGCAAAATATTTCTTTTCCTACATTCATAAATATAAAAGTAACAATAATGTGGAAAGGAAAGAATTGGATATTTTTCAGCCTAGCAGGTAGGCATTTTAAGTGAGCTTGTATTCATGCTATAATGGAACGATAATTAAAATAAAACCTAAACGTAAATACAAAAAGGACAGTGAACATGTAAAATGCACTACAATATTCAGAACGTAAGAATTAATATCCTTTATGGTATATTTACGACTGATTATTTTACCTTCAATACACATAAATTTACCACCCAAACCGGATAGCGTTCAGTGACTCTGACAGCAATACTGAAGGGTTTTGAAGCCCGGAGAAGACACGGATGTTTGTATGGGAAATCCTCGGACCCGTCCCCCTGGGCTGCCCTTCTTTAAAACTGGGAGAGGGCAGAATTGATCAGAGTCGTACTTTCACGTTTATGGTGTCCAATGATTTTGCCAATGATAGGCGCAATCTTGACTCCTTGCCAGGATGAATTAGCGTTTCTTCCCCGGAATGCAAATCATTTAGAAAGTATTTAAGCTGATGCTTCTGGATTATAAGACAGAGCGTATATCTGCCTTTCGTGGGCTCGTTACGTTAGTTCTTGCCAGCTCTGGTAAGTTTGTAATTATTCGGCTTTGCATTATTAGTGGCTACATTTGAAATTGATATGCCGGTTAGAAGTTCTGAGCCAGCTTGTATTAAAATTTAATAATGTAGTCTTTGACTACAGTTCTGTGGTTTAAATCGAAATTTGACTTTTACTTTAAGTACATCGCCACGAGTTGTGGTTAATATAATTAGCTCAATTACGTACACTTAAATTTTAATTTCTGTTTAAAAAAAAGGTTTATTTTAAACCGCGACTCTGCAGTTATTTTCAGACATAGCAACAATTCGCTTTATGTCTGTTAGAGTGTAAACTATTTACAAGATGAGGTAGAACCCTATATACATACTGAATATTCCGCGAAAAGTTATGAAACTGAAGCTAGACAACAACGAAAGATTGTCTGCTTTCATATAGTCAACACAACTTAAAATAACTTACAGAATCTCGTATTTTTGGTAGCATAAACTAACTAGCTCTAGAATGGCTGTATGAGGAATTATCTTCAGGTTTTGACAACAACAGGCAAAGTAGGGTATAAAGAACCCTTTATTCGATCATATATAGTTGCACAGACGGCCTTACTTGGGCATAGATAAGCCACCACTTCTAGTTTATCTCAAAAACGCGATGTTTAACTTAAAATAAAATGTAATTAGACTAGCCTAACGCCTCAGAATAATTTACACACGCAGGAAGGCTCTGACTCATAGAAGCCGACGGTTATGGTTAGAGGCCTTCAGAGGCTAATGGTTAGAGGCCTTCAACAACCCAGAATATAATCGCTAGTAAGTAACAATATGGCCTTCAAGCAGGCATAAGGCGCTCTAAAGTCACCTTCCGAAACCTTCGCTTAAATAGCACTTCTTTCTCCCTTAATATGAATAAACGCCTGTTATCTAATTAACCTTCTGGCAGGAAAGTGTGGGTGAAAAGGAGAACTGAAGGGAAAGTTGTTTTAACTAAAAATTAGCTATTAGTCAAAATAAATAAATAAATTCCCACGTCCTTTTAAATTTAAAGAGGAAACAAAAAATTTAATTTAAATCGTCCGAGTAATAAATTTATTCATGTAACACCACACCAGATGAGTCACTTTGGCAATGAAATAATGCGGAATGCACTTCTGTTAGTGCTTCTTATCTGTGCTCAGATGTAGTGAAGTGTTTCGTGTCACTTCAGCATTTTATTGGACATTTTACTATTTCATTTCTTCTTTTCTTTAAACTAGCAAGTAAACGCAAAGCTTTTATTAATACTAGCTAAAAGATGCAAAATTTCTATCGTTTAATGTAAGGGATCTAGGGTTAAATTGTAACAACTTAGAAAAAAAGTTTACACTTTTAAATGTATTTACGATTTCTACATTATAAGTGCTGTTTTTTATACTATAACTATTCATTCATCATATGTAGAAAACAAACATTTCGCAATTTTGTTGAGTTGGGTTCAAAAAGTATTTTATCAAAACTATTCGTTTGTTGCAATTTATTCCGGACTTCCAATTTGTCCAATAAGCTCTAACAGACCTGGAGTAAATAGTAGCAATAAAAACGACTTTAAATAAATGTTGATTATTCTTCAGCAAAACTGCAGTTAACAGAAACAAACCATATATTGTTTTCTCTCACACATTGAACGTGTATTCACACTGCAAATTAAGCATTGTAATCATTCTACTTCATCAGAATTTTGCTGTAGGATTTCCTTAATTCTAGCAAAACCACTATTTTATTTGAGAATCTATAGCTGAGTTCAAAATCATTACCTTCCCTCATTTTATCTCTTTATTTCTTTTACGAGTTTTTTCTGTGAGCTTTTCCATTCCTTTATCTTTCTGCCTTCTCTTCTTTTGTTTCTTATTAATTTTCTTTTCATATTCTTCTTCCAAAGCTTCTATTTTGTGTGTGTACGTTAGAATGGAAGATTTCCTTTGGCGTTGACCTCTGTTAGACTGTTGCTGAGATGAAGCCTTTAAAAGACCTTTAGCTTTTTCTATTTTGGGAAAGAAAACTAGATAGAATAAAGTTATTTGCATGTTAACATTTAATGAACAAAGTCTAACTACAGTCCAGATCTCGAGGCAAGTTGCAACATGCTACAAGTTGCCCCATCGTACTGTTATGGACATTTTTGTCCATCTATAAAAAAATATTGCGATTAGTAAAAAAAAAGTAAAAAGCGGAAAGATATATATTCTGCCATTAACTACATAAGTCAGTATATGTGGATAGAACTTCCCACTACCTCTTTCAGAGACACATTGGATGGATTTTATTTTGAACAACACTATTGTCTAATTTCTGTAACTTACAGAAAACATGCAAAATAACAACACATTTTGGCGCTTACATTAACATTCCAGATGAATTAAATGCCAAAGAAACCCAAACCTAGCTGCTGGGAATTTAGTAAGTTACTAAATATAATTGTAGTTTCGAAGATCAAACACAGCGTCCTTTTATTGCGCATCAGCCGTGCGAAATGTGTATCAACAGAAACTTGTCTTAATGAAAATACAAAGGAAAAGTTGAGAATTGTCAGACCAAATAGTAGGAAAATAAGCCCCTAACTCCATCTTTTGACCGAAAGAGGAGAATGAAACCAATGATTACTAAAATGAGTAAAGTTTAAAAATAAATGAGTATTACCATTTTACCCTAAAACAAAAACATCTGAAAGCTATCCAATGTAAGCAATGCGAAAAATGAAGATAAAATTTTGACTGCAAAAAATTGAAACATGGGGTTTTGACCGGGAAATATATTACCAGACGGTCCTGACCAGGAAATATGGTAAACTTTGATTTGTCGATTTCGTTTTCAAAACAGAAGTTTGACACTTTTGCAGTAAAACTGCTAACCTTTTCATCTTAAACCAAACTTATATAACGCATCATTACAAAGAATACTATAACTACTCAATACATGCAGTTCTAATTCATCTTTCTTTTCAAGCTAATTGAGAGGGAAGTTTAAATACAAAATTATGACTATCATTTTGAATGAAAAAAAGTATTTTAAGCAATGAGAAAATTTTAAATGATAGATAAGCGGAATGGAAAAAGATTAATCTCTTAACTGTAACTGCTTTTAAATAATTAGATCCTTTAAAAGAAAAATGTTGATTTAACGGAAAACGAGGAAATAAATTGATTAAAAAAAGGAATTAAAAAAAATCTAAAAGCTTTCACATTTTATATTACGCCCAAAGGGACGTTTTTGTATTTACATACACATACACGTTTCGAGAGCATTCCGGATAATGTCCCTTTGGGCTAAAAATATTTAAAAACAGCGCATCATTAGAATTTCCAATAGACAGTCTCGGGTGCTGGAGATAAAAAAAGTTTTTCCATACAGTGTTACCAATCACGTCATTAAAAAAACTTGCATTAAAATTCCAAAAATTTTACTTTCACATTCTTTGAATTTGCATTGTTAAATAAAAGCTCTCAACAAACACCAATCCTGTAATCAGAACATAAAATTAAGTTTACTTGAGTAATTTAAAAGTATTGAAAACAGTATATTCTCAAGTATAATTTTATCGTCTCAAAAGACCTAAAAATTTTTATTTCCGCAAAATTTTGTTTCATCTAAAAAGCATTCAAAACAAACAATGTGTCAGAAGCTCAGGAAAAAAGTGAACTTAAATGATGATCCATACAATTTGGTCTCTAAAGAATTTTCATTCCCCGTTGCTCTGAAAATACTGGCAGTTGATATGGGCTTCTCAAATTTCAAAAAGGTGTAGGAAAATGGAATACCCACTCTCTTACTAAGAAGTTAGAAGTTTAGAAACAAGCATACAATACACCCTCTTACTGTTACTGCCGAGATTTTCTCTCTTACTGGTCACCAACAATTATACCATTAATTTTTTTAATATTGCTAAAACACTGTTTCTTCTATTAAATCAATCATGCCCTCTTTCGAGGAAAATTATTTTTCAGTTCGAGTGGAGAGCGGGCTGATGTATTCAGAAAACGTGCATCGACAATTTCATTTCTTACGCACAGAATGTAATGAATAATTGATCTTAATCAAATATATACCGTATTTCTTCGAATATTTTCCGACATTTTTACTGATATTTCGTTCGAAAACCGGGACGGGATAATTATGCGATTAATTTAATTTTCGAAGGACATGGTTACATTAAGAACATTACAAATGAAAAGTAATCATAGATGAACTACAAATAACTATCAGAAAATTATTTGTTTAAAAGAACCTTACATTACAATAAGAATAGCGAGTGATATTAGCATTACAATATCTAGTAAAATATCTTCGTTACTATTTTTCTAGCTTGAATCACGCCGTTCTTACGTTTTTTCTGCTAATCCTTAGGCCTTAAATGCTTAATAAATAATTACAGAAGGTGAATCGGTAGCTGACTCAGCGAAATTATAAATTGAATATCTGTACATGCTGTTTTCGTTGTGACGGGTTGGCTTTTCTGTTAGGCTAGCATAAAATTCAATTGTTATAAGGAAAACGTTCGGTATGACTTTCGCAGATAGTTTGAGAGGGTTTATCTTTGTTAGCAAGAGAAACGTAATCACTACATAGACGAACCCATTTTAAAAATTTATAACAGCTCGTTCTCTGAACGTAATGAGCAAATGGAAATTACGCAAATATTTTAGTAATAAGTTTCCAGAATCGGGCGCTAACATGCTAGAGATGGGGGCGGAGATATTGTGCACTTTATTTCATAAAATGCTCGCTATCCCCAGACTGTAGTAGCCAAGGAAAACCTTGCAATCCTATTCCCACTGGCACTTACTTGATTTATTACTCATTCGAATTTTTAACATACTAAATATTACAGTTTATTTCTCCTATGCTGGTGATATACGATACATTTGCGGGTATTATACATTGAGGGAAAGAAAAAGGAATTAATTCATCGCTACTAATATATCAACAATGCAATGAATAAAAAAATTCTGAGCGTGCTGAAACTTCTTAATAATATAACTAAGTTATGATGAAATCAATAACGAAACTTGCCTAGTTATTATGATTTTCGTAGTTAGTCAACGTTATGGCTGGGAATCTTTTTAAGGGTGAAAACACCTAAAGCGAATTTTTTCATCTCTTCTATCCGTCACTTTGTATTATGGTACGTTTGTCATCGAACTCGCCCCAATGCTAGTGTATTATTCATCTCCACAGCCTGGCAAATTGCTAAATACTTCGGCATAAAATCCGTTTTTTAGCTTCCAAATTACATTACTGTAAATGCTAAACTATACGAAAATGAGATTTTAAAACAATATAATGTCTTACTGATAATTTTATCGCACACAGCGCAAAAATATCCTGGGGGTATCCTGAGGCTGTTGCTCACGGGATAAGCGCATATCTTTAGGACATTCTGAAATATCACCCTAACCTACTAAAGAAATCCTTCCGAATACTTAACAACACATTCTAGTTTTTCCTCAGTACATCATATCTAAGTCCCATTGACAGCCTATGGGATGTTATTAGGATTTAAAATCCTGCTTTCTATAGCTTCAGGATATACTGGAATATCTCAGTTTCCTCCTAAGCACGTCGTCCCGAGTGCTTAATGTTCATATCCCAATATATCATCAGGAGCATATGCTTTCTCAATATCATTGAATTTCTTTGATATCTACATCATTGGCATAACTTACATTTCTAAAGCCTTGCCATTCATACAGAAGCTGCAGAAATTAGATTTATAAGTTAAAATATTAAATGTTGAGAAAAAGATCTAATAGAATTAGAAATATTATTATTTTGACCGTGTTGATAAGTCTTTGCTCAGTTCAAGCTTTAATTTTATTAAAAAATACTAAGTATTCTTAACTATCTTTAGCAAATCATATTATTAATTAATACTTAGTGTCGCACAATTTTCCTGTTTCAGTTCGAAGATTTCATATGAGCGAAAAAGTTTAAACTTCAGATAAAAAAACATTAATTCTTATCTTGTTTAAAACATGTATACCATGAGTGGTTATATTTTCTCGAAATTCGAGAAGGCTTAAATTAGCAATTATTTCTTGAGTATCGATATTCGCTTTCAAAACTGCCAGGCATATTAAGATTCTTAAAAAAAGGGGAAGAGGTTGTTTAATTAAAAGAGACCTGTTTAATGAGGAAAAATGGAACAAAAAGGAAAACTACAAAGCAGAAATTAATGGTCTGATTCATATTTATTTCATATTATTGAAAAATGATGAAATTAAAATATAATAATTGTTTTACACTTTTTTATTTTGGTAGCGATTTTAATAAACTAAATTATATATTAATTAATCAGCTAAGGGAACTTGCTTTTGGCCACAAAAGTATCCAAAAAAGAGCTCCTAACATTTGTCGTTGCCACTGATGTATTTGCAATATTATGCCGTTTTCGGCATTTGTGCATTCGATCATGATTTGGCTTATGCTCTTATCGCAACAGAAAACGAAACTTCGAGGTCATGATAGAATCTACTGCACCATAAA